>CM034350.1:112222519-112232722 GCA_019925275.1 Mytilus edulis | reverse complement strand
GACGGACGATGGACACCAAGTGATGAGAAAGGCCAGGTGAGCTAAAAAGAGTTAAACAGTCTTTCGTCTGAAATTGTTGACCAGATCATATTTTTAAACAAGCACAAAATCAAAGTAACCTGCGGTGAACCCTACACAACTGATTAGAGACATTTTTAATTGTGTTTGTACACGGATCAACACTTTCATGGATTAATAATTAACTCATCACAAGCCTTAAAAACTTACCTTTGTTTGTTTATCAAGACTTCTGATTGGTATGAGATGTATATTTTAATTAATTTAATTACTCTTTTTTTAAAGCTTAACTATAACTGTTTAATTTACAATTTAGAGATATGCAAAAGTATGAGAGTGACATTCAACCACAAAAGTTGAAAATAAACTAACAACGTCATGGCTAAAGAAAAAAGAAAATCAGACAAACGATAGTTAAAAAAAAACACCAGAAAAAGTAAGACTGAGCAACACGAAAAAGCAGAAGTAATTTGATGTCCAATATCATAATTGTTGTTGACAAATTAATGGACGTGTTATAAAAAATACCAACTCCTCAGGAACAGATGCTACATATATTGTCTACTTTGTTATATGACTTTCTACACTGGGAAAAAGTTGTGTATATAGAAATAAGAAGATGTGGTATGGGTGCCAATGATGCAACTCTCAACAAAAGACCATATGACCCATTTTTGTATGCAACCAGATTCGACGTACTATGATTTAGTGGTATTACAACTAAATTAAAAATCTTTAAGTTTAACTCACCAGGGTATCTAATCGATTATGTTTCAAATTCAATGTAAGCATATAACCACTAAAGAAAAATAAGGAGATACGATTTCAAATTGGACAACTTTTCACCATAGTCCAAATGGTTAACATTTTCCCTTTTTGCACATATCTTTAAATGAGGTCTCCATAGATCCACCAAGGTAAACTTTTTCCAAGTCAGTGTTCTGCTGGATAGATTAGAATGATGGCGAATTAAAGCTGTGCCATGAGTGCATGATACGCCTGTGGCATTTTCAAAGAAAAAAGGTCAATAACTTCTCAATCTCATATCTAATATTAGTAAATATTGAAATGAAAGGGAGTTTACGTCTATAGATATAAATAATTCACCAAAGATTCATGAGAATTGCTGAAAGCATTTTTGAGTTATTGACAAAAAAATGGAAAATCCCCCCTTTTTTAATGAATTAAATACAGTAACTTAGAAACTAATATCTAAAATTTATAAAAATCAAAAGGGAGCATACATAAATAAATATAAACTATTCACCAAATTTCATGAGACCTTCTGAAAACATTTATGAGTTCTTGTACACAAACATGAAAATCACCCTTTTTTAATGAATAAAACATAACTTGGGAACATAATATCTAAAATTTATAAAAATCGGAATAGAGCTCATGTCAAAAGATATAAACAATTCACCAAAGTTTCATGAGAATTGCTGAAAGCATTTTTGAATTATTGTCCAAAAACTGAAAAAAAACCTTTAAACTATAACTAGAGGCTCTAAAAAGCCTGTGTCGCTCACCTTGGTCTATGTGAATATTAAACAAAGGAAGCAGATGGATTCATGACAAAATTGTGTTTTGGTGATGGTGATGTGTTTGTACGTCTTACTTTACTGAACATTCTTGCTGCTTACAGTTATCTCTATCTATAATGAACTTGGCCCAGTAGTTTCAGTGGAAAATGTTAGTAAAAATTTACAAATTTTATAAAAATTGTTACAAATTGACTATAAAGGACAATAACTCCTTAGGGGGTCAATTGACCATTTCAGTCATGTTGACTTATTTGTGAATCTTACTTTGCTGTACGTTATTGATGTTAAAAGTTTATCTCTATCTATAATAATATTCAAGATAATAACAGTAGAAAATTCAAGAATTTTTCATTGTACTAATGAACTCAAAATCGTTCAAATTTTTTTTGTCGTGTTTTGAAATCCTGGACCTGCGCAGAAATGTACAATGTACTTCCTTTTTCCGGTCTCGTTTGTATGAAACTTTAAGTAAAATATATATTTATCAGTCTAGTATAAAATAGGAAGGAACGCGCAATACCAATTTCATTTTTAATAATTCCTTGATATGAAAAAATGTTACCTGATGATAGCGTTTCTTTGTTTACATTGCATATGACATCATAATTTAAATAACGTCACAACTAAATCCCTAACAACAGAACCAAAATCGGAAACGTTACGGTATTTCCGTTTCTTTTTTTTTAAACAAATATTTAAGTTACAAAAAAAATAATTCATACAGACTTCGTCCCCATTTACAGGTAATGCCTGCCTCATATTAATATTCAAGATAATAACCCAAAACAGTAAAATTTCCTCAAAAATTACCAATTCAGGGGCAGCAACCCAACAACGGATTGTCCGATTTATCTGAAAATTTCAGGACAGATAGATCTTGACCTGATAAACACTTTTAACCCCATGTCAGATTTGCTCTAAATGCTTTGGTTTTTGAGTAATAAGCCAAAAACTGCATTTTACCCCTATGTTTTATTTTTAGCCATGGCGGCCATCTTGGTTGGATGGCCAGGTTACCAGACACATTTTTTAAATTAGATTAATTTGGCCCAGTAGTTTCAGAGGAGAAGATTTTTGTAAAAGATTACTAAGATAAACGAAAAATGGTTAAAAATTGACTATAAAGGACAATAACTCCTAAAGGGGTCAACTGACCATTTTGGTCATGTTGACTTATTTGTAAATATAACTTTGCTGAACATTATTGCTGTTAACAGTTTATCTCTATCTATAATAATATTCAAGATGATAACCAAAAACAGTAAAATTTCCTTAAAATTACTAATTCAGGGGCAGCAACCTATCAACAGGTTGTCCAATTCATCTCAAAATTTCAGGGCAGATAGATCTTGACCTGATAAACAATTTTACCCCTGTCAGATTTGCTTAAATGCTTTGGTTTTTGAGTTATAAGCCAAAAACTGCATTTAAACCCTATGTTCTTTTTTTAGACGTGGCGGCCATCTTGGTTAGTTGGCCGGGTCACCGGACACATTTTTTAAACTAGATACCCCAATGATGATTGTGGCCAAGTTTGGTTTAATTTGGCCCAGTAGTTTCAGAGGAGAAGATTTTTGTAAAAGTTAACGACGCCGGACAACGCCGGACGCCGGACGCCAAGTGATGGGAAAAGCTCACTTGGCCCTTTGGGCCAGGTGAGCTAAAAAGTGAAATACATAAAGAAAATGGATTTCACAACAACTGTTCCCACATTGTTCACAAAATCTACAAGCCAAACAAGATGAGAAAATAAAAATCTCCTGCAAAGTAACAAAAGTAAGAACATTGGTAGATGAGATTAAGCAATGATGTTTTAGACGACTAGGGTAGAAACAAAAGTAGATCACAGCTCGAACCACTAAAACAATGAAAACCTTGCTGATCATGTATCCCTTGGAGAAGAGGTGCAGTCAAGAATGTAGGAGAAAGTCACAGAAAAACAGTCACTGAAAAAATTTCACAGGAATAAAGGTCACAGGAGAAAAAGTCACAATATATATTTTTGTTTGAAATAGTCATGATCTGCACATACATGTATTAATAGGAGAAACATTAATAGATATTTTGTAAGGAAATGGTTTTTTTTTAAATTCATTTTATACGACTAGCTCTGAAAATTTAGATATAAATCGCAAAACATTTAAATGAATCCTGTACATGCTGGTGTACTATTGATATCCTGTACATGCTGGTGTACTATTGATATCCTGTACATGCTGGTGTACTATTGATACACTGTACATGCTGGTGTACTATTAATACACTGTACATGCTGGTGTTCTGTTGAATCCTGTACATGCTGGTGTACTATTGATATCATGTACATGTTGGTGTACTATTGATATCCTGTACATGCTGAGGTACTATTGATATCCTGTACATGCTGGTGTACGATTGATACACTGTACATGCTGGTGTACTATTGATACAAAGTACATGCTGGTGTACTATTGATATCCTGTACATGCTGATGTACTATTGATATCCTGTACATGCTGGTGTACTATTGATACACTGTACATGCTGGTGTACTATTGATACACTGTACATGCTGGTGTACTATTGATATCCTGTACATGCTGCTGTACTATTGATAAACTGTACATGCTGGTGTACTATTGATACACTGTACATGCTGGTGTACTATTAATACACTGTACATGCTGGTGTACTATTGATATCCTGTACATGCTGGTGTACTATTGATATCCTGTACATGCTGATGTACTATTGATATCCTGTACATGCTGGTGTATTATTGATACACTGTACATGTTGGTGTACTATTGATACAAAGTACATGCTGGAGTACTATTGATACACTGTACATTTGGTGTACTATTGATACACTGTACATGCTGGTGTACTATTAATACACTGTACATGCTGGTGTACTATTGATATCCTGTACATGATGGTGTACTATTGATATCCTGTACATGCTGGTGTACTATTGATATCCTGTACATGCTGATGTACTATTGATATCCTGTACATGCTGGTGTACTATTGATACACTGTACATGCTGGTGTACTATTGATACAAAGTACATGCTGGTGTACTATTGATACACTGTACATGTTGGTGTGCTATTGATATCCTGTACATGCTGTTGTACTATTGATACCCTGTACATGCTGGTGTACTATTGATACACTGTACATGCTGGTGTACTTTTGATATCCTGTACATGCTGGTATACTTTTGATACACTGTACATGCTGGTGTACTATTGATATCCTGTACATGCTGGTGTACTATTGATATCCTGTACATGCTGGTGTACTATGGATACACTGTACATGCTGGTGAACTAACGATACACTGTACATGCTGGTGTACTATTGATATCCTGTACATGCTGGTATACTTTTGATACACTGTACATGCTGCTGTACTATTGATATCCTGTACATGCTGGTGTAGTATGGATACCCTGTACATGCTGGTGTACTATTGATATCCTGTACATGCTGGTGTACTATGGATACACTGTTCATGCTGGTGTACTATAGATACACTGTACATGCTGGTGTACTATTGATATCCTGTACATGCTGTTGTACTATTGATACCCTGTACATGCTGGTGTACTATTGATATCCTGCACTTGCTGGTGTAGTATTGATACCCTGTACATGCTGGTTTACTATTGATATCCTGTACATGCTGGTGTACTATGAATACACTGTACATGCTGGTGTACTATGATACACTGTACATGCTGGTGTACTATTGATATCCTGTACATGCTGGTGTACTATTGATACACTGTACATGCTGGTGTACTATTGATACACTGTACATGCTGGTGTACTATCGATACACTGTACATGCTGGTGTACTATTGATACACTGTACATGCTGGTGTACTATTGATACACTGTACATGCTGGGTCTATTGAATCTGACATGCTGGTTACTATTGATACACTGTACATGCTGGTGTACTATTGATATCCTGTACATGCTGGTGTACTATGGATACACTGTACATGCTGGTGTACTATGGATACACTGTACATGCTGGTGTACTATTGATACACAGTACATGCTGGTAAACTATTGATATCCTGTACATGCTGGTGTACTTTTGATACACTGTACATGCTGATGTACTATTGATATCCTGTACATGCTGGTGTACTATTGATACCCTGTACATGCTGGTGTACTATTGATATCCTGTACATGCTGGTGTACTATGGATACACTGTACATGTTGGTGTACTATCGATACACTGTACATGCTGGTATACTATTGATACACAGTACATGCTGGTGTACTATTTAATCCTGTACATGTTGGTGTACTATTGATACACTGTACATGCTGGTGTACTATTGATATCCTGTACATGCTGTGTGTGCTGTTGATATCCTGTACATGCTGGTGTACTATTGATATCCTGTACATGCTGGTGTACTATTGATACACTGTACATGCTGGTGTACTATTTGTATATCCTGTACATGCTTGGTGTTATTGATATCCTGTACATGCTGGTGTACTATTGATACCTGTACATGCTGGTGTACTATTGATATCCTGTACATGCTGGTGTACTATGATACACTGTACATGCTGGTGTACTATCGATACACTGTACATGCTGGTATACTAATTGATACACTGTACATGCTGTGTACTATTTGATACCTGTACATGTGGTGTACTATTGATACACTGTACATGCTGGTGTACTATTGATATCCTGTACATGCTGGTTGTGCTGTTGATATCCTGTACATGCTGGTGTACTATTGATATCCTGTACATGCTGGTGTACTATTGATACACTGTACATGCTGGTGTACTATTGATATCCTGTACATGCTGCTGACCTATTGATATCCTGTACATGCTGGTGTACTATTGACATCCTGTACATGCTGGTGTACTATTGATACAAGTTTTCGAGGATATTGTTGTAATTAATTTTGTTTTATATCTCTGATGAAAGAGATATGAGTTAAACAGCAACAATTTCCTTCAATTTGAATTCGAGTTAGAAGTCCAGTAATATGACTTGACCACATGTTATTTTGATTTTTGAAGATAAGTATCCTTCAATTTAGTGTTTAAACAAACAACATCATTGCCATTAAATATAGCTTAGTATTTATAGGAACTGAACATTGATATTAATGTGTGAATTCTTGTCTTGTGGCTAACGCCCCCCCCCCCCCCATCTGTTAGTTTATATATCATTCCTTTATGGTTTTTAAAAAAAAAAATTTACCACTAAGATAAGTAATCTTTTACAAGGGTATTATGACTATTTTATATTTTTCTATGCATTCAATTTTATTTATTTTTTTAATTATTTATTGCAAACATGTACAAAGTGACTTTTTCATGTGCATTCCAACATAATTCTGATAACTAATTTTACTTAAACATATTGTGACTTTTTTCTTGTTGTGATTTTTTTTTTTTCCGGTGTTTTTCCTGTGACTTTTTATCCTAGGGATTTTGTGACTTGTGTTTTCCCGTGACTTTTTTTCAGCTTGCCCCAGTCAAGCTACAAGAGGTTTGCTAAACCTAGGGGCAAGGTCATGATGGGACTAGGGGACAAGTGACAGGGGAGATTAGAGCAAGTTTGACCAATTTTGGATCAATTGGATAACTGTAAAGTAAGTAACAATGTGAGTTCAACATTTAATAACAAAGGTCAACCAAGGTCAACCAAGGTTAACAAAGATTCTAAATGTAACAATAGCATTATTGCTTTCTCCATGTATAATTGTGTAATTATCACTTTCAAATTTGTCACTTTGTTCAAATTCTAGCATCATTACACATACATAAAATGACTATATATTCACAATCTGATAATATTTTTATCTTAAAATGTCTGCTTTGGTAATAAAATATATTCAAGGACAAACATCAAAGGTAGTACACAAATTAATGTCTGAAAAAAGAGGTAATTTTTCAAATATTACATATTATCTACAATTATGGAATACAAATTATCGGTTAGTTTTGTTGCTGTTAACATTATAATAACAGATGCAGTAAACCATAATTGACCGACTCTTTACATCATTATCATCGTCACTCAGTACTTTACAAATCTAATGAACATTGTTAGATCTCAATTACAGAGTTTTAACATGTAATATTCGTTATTTTAAGGGTGGTAAAATATAAATATATTATGTCTATTTATTTGTTACTGTTTAATATAGAATATGGAGAGGTGGTGTGATTGGCAATGAGACAACTCATCTATAACAGTTCAAATTACACGGAAGTAATTATAGGTCACCGTACAGTACAGCCTTTGTATAACCTTGTACACCCTTAACTTTTTTTGTTGTGAAAAGTGTCGCTGTTTAAGTCTATTAATTCAAAAGAAGTACAAAGAAATTCTCTGACTTGATAGCGGTTTTCTGCAATTGGATTTTATAATATAAGTTAAAAATATACATTAATCATCATTTTTACATTAAAAGGAATGAGTTTTTGTGGATCTAAATGGTTTACCCTTTGTTTCACTTTCATCGTTGACATTCTTTTCCTTTCAATAACTGAACATGCCTTCTTCATGGGTAACCAATCTCTAGCTAGTGGGTTAAATTGAAGTTCACTTTCATACAGATCTAATGGGGTTGAATTATTCACTTGCAAATGAATAATTCATCAGCAAAGTTTCTTAGCTTATATTGACAAAATTGAATCATATCATGCTTTTGTTTATACCAAGTGAAAATTTCACATTTTAGCTAGCATATGAGTCAGAAGGTGTACTATAGATACCTACTTTTGATTGGTTGTTTAGCATGTAAATGACACATTTGTATCCAATTGCAAAGCATATATACCATATTTTAGTTTGCAAATCAATACCTTATACTTACTTGTGATTGGTTGTTTGGCATGTAAATGAGACCAAATAAAAATATATGTGTGGTTTCAGTAACCCTACCGTCCCTACTTTTTTGTCTCAAAAATAGCCTTCTCTTAAGATTTTATTGTCATTTTTCATCAAGCACTGTTAAAGTCAGAATGTTTCTCCCATCAAATGTAAAAAAAAACATAAAATAAAAAAAATCCCTACCTACCTACCCTAACTTATTTTCAGATGTAACTGGAACCACACATACTATTTTATTTGGCCTGACACATTTGTATTCAATTGCAAAGCACGTTGTACCATATTTTAGTTTTGAGTCAAGAGGTGTCAATACCTACTTGTGACTGGTTGTTTGGCATGTAAATGACACATTTGTATCCCATGGCAAAACACATGTGTGCCAGACCTATTCCTGTATTGCCAGCTGTCCCTTCAACTACTGTACCACCAGGTTTTAACTGTCCTAAAATAATAACAAGAATATGTAGTACAAATGTATAATGTTATCGATTTACATATATATTTACCAAATTTTACATATTGTTCACAAAATATATGACAATTCTAACAATTAGCTTAAAAGGACTTGAATTCAAGGGATAGTTTCATGAATTAACTGATTTATCATTTTATGGCTGCTTAAAGAAAATCAACAAATGCAGATCCCTAACAATAACATGTGATACAATCAAACATTAATTAGTACTTAAAGGAGCTATCATTTGAATTTTAGGGGTGAGGGGTGACTGGGTGAGGGGTGAGGTAGGATAAAAAAAATTGTCCTGCCTTTTTTTTGGTTGTAGTTTCTGTCCTGCCTTTTTATTTTCACTCTATTTGGTCCTTATAATAGTAGATATAAGAAGATAGGGGTATGAGGGCCAATGAGACAACTTTCCAATCAAGTCACAATTTGTAAAAGTATACCATTATAGGTCAAAATACTGTCTTTTCTTATTAGTTTATCCTTATTTTACATAAATTGTCATCCTGCCTTTTTTTTTGCCAAGTTGCTCATCCTGCTTTTTTTTTACTCAAAACTCCTGTCATACCTTTTTTCAAATTGCATCCTAGCCCCCCCCCCCCCATAAAAATCAAATGGTAGCTTCATAAGAACAACATGCTTCATCAGATTTTCCAATGTTCTAAATCCAATCTTTGCTTTAACTTATAAACACTGTATTTAAACTGAGAATTTTGTTATTAAATTCTACAGCAGCAAATATCAGCTCTCTAGACTCTACATACCCGTAGCCAGGGGTGTTCTAGGGTTCGACGAACCCCTTGAAAACAAATAATGACTGTTAAAGTCAACGATCTGTTCGAAATGTGACTGTTAAAGTCGATTTAGAGGCCAAATAACCCCCTTTGGAAATTCCTGCTACGCTGCTCTACTAATGTGTCAGAGTGCAAACTAAAATATAGCTGACCAAGCAATATTCAAATACAATACAAACAGTGCTTTATTTGTTGAAGATTTTTACCTTTTTCCTGCGCATCTTTAATTAAAAACAATGCTGCTCTATCCTTCACAGATCCTCCACCATTACAAAACTCAGCTTTAGCTAAAATTTCACAACCTACAAGTACAAAAAACTGTAATAATTAGATATAAGAAGATGTGGTATGCATGCCAATGAGACATCCAAACCATAGTTAGTTTAAAAGTGAAGCATAATAGTATGGCCTTCAAACAAAGACTTAGCTCACATTGAACAGGAATCTATAAAGGAGCGAAGAAGAAATTGTCTACATAATTGCATGCAAATTTTTTGTAGAA
>CM034350.1:112133826-112222419 GCA_019925275.1 Mytilus edulis | reverse complement strand
TTCCATTCAAAATATTCTATTGATAGATTTTTCTTAGTTTAACACCCAGTGGCAAATACTTCATGTATATTCAGGTCTAAGAATGAAGTAGTTATTATATAAGATCTGTAGGACCTAGAAACTTGGACTACCACTGGAAAAAGGGAATATGTTTGAAAAATGTTTTTATTGGTCTTTAATCAAGGAAGGCACTTTTTAAAATTTGATGGATGGTGGAAAGATTGCTTGAACATTTAAATGAAATATCCAATTTAAAATGTATGCATGTAGGGGTCAAATAAAAAGTGCCTTTCTATGTTGTGATGTTATGCTATTGTTTCAGAAAATTGAGACAGTTTTATGGCAAGCCGTTTTACTATTTATATAAACTTCAAGATATCTCATATATTATATAAGATATCTCATAAAATATATAAGATATCTCATATAATATATAAGATATCTTATATAATCCAGTTTTTATAAGATATCTTATAAACTTAAGAAGATATCTTATATACTTTATAAGATATCTTATAAACTTTATAAGATATCTTATATACTTTATAAGATATCTTTATAAACTTTAGAAGATATCTTATAAAGAAAATTATATGAGATATCTTATAAATTATATAAGATATCTTATAAATTATATAAGATATCTTATAAATTATATAAGATATCTTATAAATTATATAAGATATCTTATAAACTTTATAAGATATCTTATATAGTTTATAAGATATCTTATATAGTTTATAAGATATCTCATATAATTTATAAGATATCTCATATAATTTTCTTTATAAGATATCTTATATACTTTAATAGATATCTTATATATTATATGAGATATCTTATATGTTTTATAAGATATCTTCTATAAAAATTATTTATAAGATATCTCCTAAAATTTATAAGACATCTTATATAAATAATTGCATTGAAAATCAAAGTCTTCCTTTAAATCATTATTAAATGCGGTTCCTTCAACCAACATACGTAATAAATCTCAAGACTTTACACTGTTTTATTTAATTTCATTCATATGAAAGCTTGTTGCCTATAATTGAGATAATAAGTAACAGTGTTTCAGGATTTTTTGCTTATACTATTAAAGCATGGGTCCCTTTTCAAAAGTCTCCCAACTATTTTTTTGAATTAGCAAGGTATTCAGAGGCACATTAAAACAGGTTGAAGATTTCTTTAACATAGCGAACAAAATTAATCCAATGGTAAAAAACCTTAGTAAAGTTATAAGAAAACATTGGAGCAATCTGCAAAAAGACAAAAAATGTAGTAAAATTTTCACCCAGGTGCCTATCATAGCATATAAGCGTAACAAAATTATCAAAGAATATCTTGCTAAACTGAGGAAATAGTTGGGAGACTTTTGAAAAGGGACCCAGTGCTTTAATAGTATAAGCAAAAAATCCCGAAACACTGTTAGTTAATATCTAAATTAAAAGCAACAAACTTTCATATCAATGAAATTAAATAAAACAGTGTAAAGTCTTGAGATTTATAACGTATGTTGGTTGAAGGAACCGCATTTAATTATAATTTTTAATTTTCTGCAGTTCTGATGTAGGGAGCGTTTGTTATTCAAAAATAATGGTTGAAGTCACGTTTATAAGATATCTTATAAAGTATATAAGATATCTCATATAATTTTCTTTATAAGGTATCTTATAAACTATATAAGATATCTCATAAAGTATATAAGATATCTTATAAAGTTTATAAGATATCTTATAAATATTTTTTATATAAGATATCTTATAAAGTTTATAAGATATCTTATAAATATTTTTTATATAAGATATCTTATAAATATTTTTTATATAAGATATCTTATATACTTTATAAGATATCTCATATAGTTTATAAGATATCTTATAAAGAAAATGATATGAGATATCTTATAAACTATATAAGATATCTTATAAAGTATATAAGATATCTTATAAAGTATATAAGATATCTTATAAAGTATATAAGATATCTTATAAAGTATATAAGATATCTTATAAAGTATATAAGATATCTTATAAACTATATAAGATATCTTATAAACTATATAAGATATCTTATAAACTATATAAGATATCTTATAAACTATATAAGATATCTTATAAACTATATGATATATCTTATAAAGTTTATTAGATATCTTGAAGTTAGAATAAATAGTAAAACAGCTTGCCATACGGTTTGGTACCATTAAAACGTTTAATCCCACTGCAAATGTTTGCACATGTCCTATGTGGAATCTGATGTACAATGGTTGTTGTCTGTTTATGTAGTTCATACATGTTTCTTGTTTCTCGTTTTTATATAGATTAGATCGTTGGTTTTCCTGTTTGAATGGTTTTACACTAGTAATTTTTAGGGCCCTTTATAGCTTGCTGTTCGGTGTGAGCCAAGGCTCTGTGTTGAAGGCCGTACCTTGACCTATAATGGTTTACTTTTATCCATTGTTACTTGGATAGAGAGTTGTCTCATTGGCACTCATACCTCATCTTCCTATATCTATATTCAAGTTTGTTTGTCTTGATGTAAAATGTATAAAAAATTATATATTATAAATACATTATACAGGTATAATTGTAGACTCAGGTCTTCATGTCCATAACCAGGGTTTAGGGGGATCCTTGTTCATAGCATAGTACATTTGGCCTAAAATTCAACTTTACACATTTTGCAATAGTCAGGGACATTTTTAGAGAATAAAGTCCATGTTGCGTAATTATCACAATCAAATTGAGACTTTTTTTAATGCTTATTTAGTGATACTAATGCTTATAGTATCTGAGTGAATACCAATAAATGGACTTGACGAACCATGAAAATTTAATCTTGACCTCTGGTCCATGTGAGGTCAGACAAGTAGACCTTGCAAGGATCCAATTGTGCTATATGTACTAGTAATTAGTTTTCGAATAGACAGAAAAAATATTACAGTCATTTCTTATAATTTAATTCTAAATTCCATTTTAAACCGTGGAAAACCATGAAAAAACATTGATGACGTCACGGTCACATGACTAAATTATGTCTATGGGCTGATAACAAAATAACGTCAGCCAATCAGAAGACGTGTTACATCCAAAATTAAATTATAATGTGATAAACATTTGATCTGGAGTGAATTTAAATCAGCAGAATCTTAAATCACATTTGACAGCATGTGAATCAATTAATACAAATCCTTTTAACATGCAGTGATTACATGATTTTTTATTTACCAAAACAAAAAGATTATCATTAAAAAGTCTTTAGGTTCAAATTTCAGAATACTTTTGCTATCCTTGAGTGTTATGGATGAAAAGGTTATTCATATCTATTTTCCACTTCAAAATGTATTCTGACAGAAGAAAATTCCATTCAAAATATTCTATTGATGGATTTTTCTTAGTTTAACACCCAGTGGCAAATATTTCATGGATATGCAGGTCTAAGAATAAAGTAGGTTACCTAATTGGTTATCTACCTGTCAATTCAAAGTTGACAAAAATCAAAATATTAACAAAAGATAATAATTTTGGGTTAAAGATAAGTATTACTAGAATATAACAGTTATTATCAAATATGTATATGGACCATAATTTGGTATTCGGCCTTTGGTTTCTTTTTGTATCCTTTTTTATAAGTTCTAAAACTTTAACTTTTATTCTGTGGGTTGTGTTGGTGTTAGAATAGTATTAATGGAACAATTGAGTTTTTTAAGAAAAATTTAATACATTTTGATTCACCGTTTACGTGACAGGAAACCAAACAGGAAACCAATCTTTATTTTCTTTATTTTGCACAATATATTTCAAAAGACATAAATGAACACAATTACTAGTGTTACTTGCTTCATGTTAATATTTAAAATCTATTTTCAATGTTAAATAAAAGTTTTTTTTAAACGCGACAGGAAACCATAAGAAACCAAAAGCATTTTTTTAGTTTTATTTTATTGCAAAATCTGCTTAAAATAATCTGAACAGTATACTTTTTCTTAAAATCCATTTTAAATGTAACAGTATTATAAAACTCCTAAATATGTGCTTGTTTTGAAAACAATTAGTACAATTTATTCAGAAATTTCCATATTTTCTTCATTGATACAGGATACCATAATCGTTGTATCTTGATGTTTTAGCCAAAAAAATGTAATTACAATGTATATTTGGTTTTGAAATTCCAGTTATATACAATTTATTCCAAATCATTGGCAATGTAAAATTCTTTAAATCCAGTAAAGAAAAAAACTTTTTACTTGTAATTAAAACCTTTAAAATAGGCACCATGTGATATTTGTGACCTGTACACCATCTACATGGTTTCCACATTTTAACCTACTTTAGTGGGCTAAAATCAATAAAGTACTTCCTTTCAAGTCATGCATGGTAAAAGTTTACTTCTCCTTTGACAAGTTTATTGCATTTCTGAAAAGTGTTTGCAGAACATGAATAAAAAAAAAAATAATTAAAAATTGTGACAAAGATACCACTTTTGTACATTCCAAGTGTAACGGTATATTAACATGTATTTTTTATTAAATTATCTTTATTCACCTAAAATATCCAGTAATATTTACTGCTGAAGCAAAATCAATCCAACGAGCATCGGCACAATGATAAGAGACGTAATGTCGATTGAATTTTCCAAGGACCCTTTACATCGTTATCGGGAAACGAAGTGTGTTATAACGTCTGTCAAATCTGAAATCGATTTTGTCAAGTCATTGGGCATTTATTTTCACACAAGATCGTATGTAACATTATGCACATAGGAAAAATAATAGACCCCCGGCGCAATCTCTTTGAAAATTGTATTTTCCTTTTTTAAACAAGACGAAACAAGTCTACAGATTATGTTTGCTAACATCCCGTTGGAAACAAAAACAATGTTTAGACCTAGTATTTCATATATCCGGCCGTAAGGGCGTGATCACATGTTAGTCACGTTTCACGTATGACCGGAAATGATTAAAACTTAACGACAAAAACAATTTTAATAAAAAAAAAAGGAAATAACTGGACTTCTGTTTCGTGTGAAATGTAACGCATAACGATAACGTCATTTCCTAACTTAATTATTACGAAGAACAAAACTAGAATGTAAATCATCTCTGATTTACCTGTTTGAACATCTCGCGAGAGTTCATATTTGCATATTGTTATAAAGAATTCTATTACAACAAAGCAGATTACATCATCTAAAATTTGCGTTACGAAATCGGAAACCGAAGTAACGCTGGTGTTCTTACACCTGCTACAGAAATACTTATAGTTCTCAGCATTTTCTTCTGACTATTCTTATTGGTCAATGTTCTTTATTATTTGAAAGCAAAAGTTACGAATTTGCCGGTGACGATTATCTATAAATCAGTCAGCGTTATGCACTTCGGAAGCGAAAAGTAACGCGAGAAACGACACAAAAATACGGTCGTATAATCTTTGAAATTTGTTAAATTCATTTTTTTTTCTAGGGAAGAGTAGCATACACTTGTATGTTGATAAAATAAAGGCATCTTTAGATGTAGTTACAACTTTTCTTACAGTAATACACATTTTTATCACTTTTCTATCGTTATAGGAAACGAGCCCAATAGCAAATTATGGTCCATATGTACATCTTTAAATTGTCAATATATGTACAATATCTTTTACTAAGGCCAAAGACATATAATTGTATTTATATGTCTCTTAGGATAATGGTGACTTTTCAATACTGTAACAGTTTATTTTTAACTGAAGTATACAAATCAATCAACATGCTTTATAAAGTAAACCAAACTATCTTAACATGTTAAATATTCATTAAATAAGAATAACAAAAATATTAATTTCTTGACCATTAACATTGTAATCATAATGTAATCAAAAAGTAATCAGGATTACAGGGTATTTTGAAAAGTAATTGATTTAATTAAATTACATGTAATCAGATTTTTGGCTGATTATTGATTACAATGATTACTTATGTAGTAGATATACTGATTTGCGAAAAAAATATATAAAAAAATATTACTGGTCTAGGCCATCAACTTTTAAATTAATAGAATTATATTCAGGTGAAAACACAAAACAGCTTTGTAACTTAGGAAAGTATATACATTTCTCTTTTAAATTAATAAACAGTTTATTGTAATAAAAGATATTTTGTATTGATGAAATTTCTAACGTCACCTATTGTTTATTATGCATATTGTTTATATTGTTTGTAATATGCCATATGTATACACTGTACATGTACTTGATTATACTGATGAGCCGTAAGGCTCAAAATTAATAAAGAATTTGAATTTGAATTTGAATTTGAACTTGAAAATTTGTGATCAATTACAGCTGATTAACGATTTCAATTACAATTACCCCAAGTCTGTATAAGATCGATCTGTAGGACCTAGAAATTGAACTGCCACTTAAAAAGGAGGGTATGCTGGAGCAATGATTTTATTGGTACAATATTTATAAAAATCTTTTGTTGGAAAGGGCATAAATTTGGACATGCAACAGGCAACCTTTTTTAAAATTTTTATTATGTAAAAGTAAGATGTGGTATGATTGCCAATGAGACAGCTATCAACCAGAGATCAAAGGATGTAAACAACTGTTTGGCACTATAATGCCTTCAATAATGAGCAAAACCGATACTGTAATGTAATTTTCAATAAGCCCTGGCGTCATATGACAATTAAGAATGTGAAAAAATAATTTAAAAGAAAATCAACAGCCTGATTTATGCTAAAAACAACAATTGAAAAACAAATAAGTCCAACAGCAAGTAAAGACAACCTCTGAAAAAGAGGCTCCAAACCAGGAACAGACACATAAAGAATATGGCAGGTTAGACATTGCTCAACCCTTCTATTTCCCTGGGACAGTGGTGTAACACTTCATAAGAACAAACCATAAAAATCTGTTGGGAAAAGCTTGATACATGATATTATCACAGTAAAAATCATGTAAAGATGTGCATTTAGTTAAGTTCTATGCATATTTCAGAGGTCTATAAAGTAATGATAGTGTTAAATCTATTGAAAATTCTCCCTTACTTAATTTTCATATACTAGTAGCATTTAAACCTAAAACTTCTGCTAATATTACCCAAACCTTATCTTGACCCATATTCCATTCTTTCCTCAAAATGTACCCTAATTACTCTCTTATTTGGTTCTCCAAAGAAAGAAATGTCAGAATCTATATAAAATCCTGGGTAAAGTAAGTTGATAAATTTACCTGTTTCTTGGCTAACTTTGTTAAGTCGCACTAAGGGTGTCCTGTAAAAAGAGAAGTTTGTAGATATACAAAGATAGTTTACAAATTTTATAGATTTAGTAGAGGTCCACGAGTTTATCATATATTCAGTTGAACATGGATCTCTATAATAATAACTTGTTGTAGTCTGGCAGAAATTCAATGAGTAAAACAAGTTATTTTTATAAACGGTCAAATTTTCAAAATAATTATATATGCCAATTCTCATTCTGAGTGAGTACTTCAGTATTGCCCAATTAACTATCTTTGAGAATTTTGCAATATACAATATACCAGTATTCGTTCCCCCTGCAATTGAAAAATTACAATCAATGCAAATCTAATCAAATTTGAAAATTAGAAAATAAAAATATTTAACTTGTCGATCGTACATGTTATAATAGAAAGTGTGTCTGCACCAAAGTTTATAAAATGATTGAAAAGAGAGTAAACTTTTGAGAACACTATTTTTTAAGAGCACAGGACAGACAGACAGTTATGTCATGAATTCAAATAAGATTTAAGAGTAATTTTATTAATAAACATACCTTCCTACCATACCAACAAATCCATTTCTAATTGCCTCCTAAAAAAATATGTATAAACATGAATTTATAAATTAAACAAATCTTCTGTTCTATAAAAACAGTATCCAACAATTATATATAATGCACAATATAAAACATTTAACAAATTTATACTGTTTTAAATCTTTCCAAATTGCAAGTTAGAACATAATAAAACAACAGTATAAAGAGAGATAACTCTGGTACCTATTTCTAAATTGAGTATTAGTTTTTTATTCAGGTCTGGGGCTGTCATGTCAGTAACTTCTAATAATCCTTTGCTAATTTATGTTGGTCATTGTCATTTTGCTAACTGTAGTTTCTTCTGTTACCTATTCTAACATTGTTCTTGAACTGTAACTGAATTTTTACTCAGCGTATTGAAGTGTGTTTGTTTTTTACTCAACATTGACTAGAGGTATAGGGGAGGAGGGGAGATCTCACAAAACAAAAAGAGACACATGTTCAACAAGCCACATGATCCCACATGTTTGTTCCTGTTTCAGGAACCTAAAGGCTTTGATAGTCTTGTGTGGTTTTTTTTTCAAATCTTGGTTCATTTGTATGTTTCTGAGTTAAGTGTGGTGTCAATTTTTCTTAGCTAGTTTAAATTATTGTTTATTGTTTTGTTTAAAGACCGCCTTGAGACTGTTTTCTGCTCTCTGGTTTGTTTGTTGTCCCTTTATGACATTTCCCACTTCAATTATCTATTCTAGTTGTTTACAATTATATTATGAGTCATTTAAACAGTCTTTGCACCAGTCTGATAAAAATCAAAATTCCCCAGATCAATCTATCATCAACTTGATCAGACTACTTACAGAGAAATGTTTTTCATTTCTAACATTTTCCCCTCAAAAGGTAAACAGGTTAGCCTGTTTTCTTTGAAATTTATTTCTTTCTTTGAATTGATTTGGACCTTCTAATGTATCCAATTTAGAAGGTCCACCATACCTGTCAAGTGACCAGTATCCTGCAGGTCACACTGGAGAATTTCGACCCAATCCATACCTGGGATTTTTTTAATACATGTACCCGCTGGATCGTAAAAAAACTCTTTTAATACGGAAAATAACCTGTTTTTACCAGGATTCTTTAGCCTTTAGACTGATTTCATAAGTGGATTATGCAAATTCACAACATAACTGATAGGTCCAGAATCATTTATAAATTTTATAAAGAAGACACAAAAAATCTGCAACATATTTTACAAGGATGGAAATTGAATTTTTGGTCTAGGGGAGGGGGCACTCATGATCAGAACCATATGAAATGCCACATTCTTTATGTGCATGTTCCCAGTAAAGAGACTCTTACTGAGTGGTTGTCATAGGTTGCCATCTGTTTTTGTTGTTGTTTGTTAATATAGGAGATCAGGGTTTCTTATCTACATTCAAATTGACCTGACAGAACTATTAACATCTAAAGCTAGATTATTCGCAGATGACTGTTTACTTTACAGAAAGATATGTAAAGAGGAGGACACCATCTTACTCCAAAAAGACCTAGACAATCTACAGAAGACACATGGCGCATGCAATTCAACCCTGACATATGTGAGGTACTACTGCATGTACAAGTAACCAACAAACGCAACCCAATTACCACAAACTACACCATACATGGAAAGACATTACAAGTAGTAAAGAACGCTAAATATCTAGGCCTTAATATCAGCCACAACTTAAGGAACTATCATATAGGTACAGTAACCAAGAAAAACAATAACATCAATTCTTTCTTGAGAAGAACTATCAGCTCCTGACCAAATAAGATCAAGGCACAATGTTATTCCACACTAGTTAGACCAATAGACTACTTTTGAGCTCATCCGTCACCAAAAAAAAACTTGTCAATTATGCGCGCCTTTATGAGGTCATTTACAAGATAGAGGAGATCGCCTGTATCCCTGCACTATTAATGTTCTTCAAGCGTCTTAGTGATCGTCATTTTGCAGGATAAACTAGTAATAATATTTGTTTTGTAAGTATCTAATTACAATATTACCTAATGACAACATGAATGACAGCAGTGCTGATTGTTAATTATAAGAATTTAATTTTCTGAATAAATTAATACATGCAACATAGCATTATGGTTTTCCAACCACTCGCTCAACATTTAAACAGAAGTGACGATGCCCCTAAAGGCACAAATGATGTTCACTAAAGCCAGAGTTTTGACAGAAATGCATCTAACTCGAAAGTTGTCTATTATGGAATATGATTGTATTACTTGGGACCCAATAACTCAGAAAAACATCAGAGAATTAAAAATGGTGCAGAAAAGAGCAGCATGTTTTGTAACTGGAGACTAAAGAACCACCAGTAGTGTAACCGAGATGCTTAAAGCCCTGAATTACAAGAAAGCAGAAAGAGGGTGAAGACCATCATGCTACAACATCTTGTTGCAATACCATCGGAGCAATACTTAATACCAAGGGGTGTAGCATTAACAACAAGAGGACATGACACCAGATTCCTACTACTCTACTCAAAAATACAAAACCACATGCAGCAATCATTTTTCCATCTAGAATTCGTTGACCTCTAAATCCTAACAGGTACACTTCATAGACAATAGACAATAGTCTACAATAGACAATATTTTATTCGCACAAACACATTTACACTAAATGGTTATGGCATACAAAATTAAGACAATAAACTGACAATAGTTAAATTGATTATAATTATATTAGAGTGACAGTGGTATTCACAGCAAAGTAAAAAAAAGGCTATAAATATCAACAGTTAACACATTGTTAATGTTCATATGGTACGTTTCCTTATTTTATGATGTTCAGATCAAATGTGTCCATAAAGTATGTCATATGAATTCTTACTATGCATGATTTACCAATGGATATTGTGACATCACAATGAATTCTTAAAAGCATGAAAACCCTTCGGATGCAGAGTCGAGGATAAACTAATTTTGTACCAGAACCTTTTTTGGCTTAAATTGGTGCATACACTGAACTCTTTCTTTTGCATATTGACTTTCAGATCTTTTCATGCATTATGATTTATGTGGTCATTCTATTTGAAATCAAATAAAACTAGTTTATTTAAGTCTGAATTTACTTGACTTGTGACAGTTGTGTATCCAAAAAATGGGTCAAAATGAGCAATAACCAACTGATTTAGTGATTAGCATGATTAGCAATTGTCTTTTATGTGTCAAACATAATTTGGACTTTGTGAATGTTTTTGTTCAAACACTTACACTAGACAATTGTGAACTGTTCAGGCTTTTCAGAAGAAAGGCTGCAGATCTTTTGGACAGCATGATAATTGAAGTGGTGCATGTCAAAAACTAGGACGAAGAAAGTGAAAGTAGACTGGTTTCCGATTGTAAAGGGACCAGTGTCAAGGGGAAGTAATCAAGATGGATGCGCCCATGAAAATGAACAAAAATCTCAAAACATGAATAATCAGACAATTTTGTTGCTACTTTTGCTTTGTTTCATCAGAAATATTGAAAACATTGAGCCAATTTCATCTAAAGTACAATCTGAACGTGTAGAAAAGTTAAGGTGTGAAGATGCAAAACATATTTTTTACAATTTTTAATTTATTTTTAACGTTCATCATAAGGAATTGAAAAATATGGCCGTGTTTACACCTCCAAAATTACTATGAGTACAGAACAAACTAGTACATCAAGGAAAGTTTTAAGGCATGGCAGGAACTAGATATATAAAAGTTATATGAAGTCTACGTTTCAGAAAATTAAGAACTAACCTGGATTTTGATGTTCATTTTTTTCCAGTCTGCAGAAGATAGCATAATAAACAAACACCTGAGTTTCATTTGATACGGTCCACTCAGACACAGTTTAAACCTGTTAAATAACCTATTGTTTACAGGTGTCTATTGTCCATCTATTGTCCATTTAAATTAATACTACTCACAACATTGATTATATGAGGGGAGCTTCTCAATTGTTTTCACTACTTAGTTAATTTTTGCAACTTCTGCAGAAACGAAAAAAAATGGATAGCAAAATCTAGAAAAGTTTATAATTTTCTGAAACATAAAATGCATTTAAAATTTATATATCTAGTTCCTGCCATCCCTTAAAACTGTTGCAGGTGTATAGGTTAGTCTGTACTCAGAGTAAAATTTGGGGTGTAAATATGGCCATTTTAGCCAAAAGGTTATGATGAACCTTAAGGTTCATCATAATGGACAATTATGGTCGTATTTTCACCTAAAAAAACTACTTTGTGTACAGACTGACCTGTGCTGTTTGGAAAGTTTTAACTTTTTTTTACATTTCAGCGGTTTGTATCTACAATGTAATTGATTTAGTCTAAAAGATTAAAATTATAAGAAATAAGTTTATATCAACATGATTTGATGAAAAATTTAAAAAGGTTTTAAATGAAAAATCGTCAGAACTACGTCGTATGAACTAGAACACGTGTGCGCATGTGCACAGGTGGGAAATTTAATAATGCATCCTACATTTCTTCAAAAATGCTAAAATTATCATTGATACCTGTATCTTACGTTCATTTCAAGTATTTTGTTGAAGAAATAACTCGGAAAAGAGAGTCGTGCTTTGTAAATGTACACGGATTTTACGTATCCGTTTATGGTCCATGTATTACCATTGTCAAGTCAACATCCGGTTAGAAATGAAAGTAAAGATTTTGACAATGTCATTTTGCACAAATAAAGAGTCTAACATGTCTAAGGCAGATATGAGCACGCTGATGTGCACACTTTGAATGATGCACTGCCAATTTAACAGTTTACATCCAAACATCAAATTCATATCATATCAAAGTAAAGTTTAAAATCGTTTATTTTTTAATATAATGTCAATCATTGGAATGGCCATCTGATTACCATAATTGCCTTTTGTGACTAAGTCTTAAGGGATTAAAATCAGGGTCAGATATAAAATGTCCGGCTGGCTCAAATAATTTTTGGAAGCCTTGCCGTACGGTGACCTATAGTTGTTAATGTCTGTGTCATTTTGGTCTTTTGTGGATAGTTGTCTCATTGGCAATCATACCACATCTTCTTTTTTATATTAACTTATTAATTTAGATATTGTCTTGAAATTTAAATTTATTTCTAGCAAGGCTTAGAAACAGGTAGAAGGCCATTGACATTGAATCTGGGTCCATTCGCCCTGATTGATATTCGCTTTAGTACCTGTTGCCCTGATACCTGTTCGCCCAGGGTCCATTCACCCTGATTGATGTTCGCTCTAGTACCTGTTCGCCCAGGGTCCATTCGCCCTGATTGATGTTCGCTCTAGTACCTGTTGCCCTGATACCTGTTCGTCCAGGGTCCATTTGCCCTGATTGATGTTCGCTTTAGTACCTGTTGCCCTGATATCTGTTCGCCCAGGGTCCATTCGCCCTGATTGATGTTCGCTCTAGTACCTGTTCGCCCTGATATCTGTTCGCCCAGGGTCCATTTGCCCTGTTGATGTTCGCTCTAGTACCTGTTCGCCCAGGGTCCATTTGCCCTGATACCTGTTCGCCCAGGGTCCATTTGCCCTGATACCTGTTCGCCCAGGGTCCATTTGCCCTGATTGATGTTCGCTCTAGTACCTGTTTGCCCTGATACCTGTTAGCCCAGGGTCCATTCACCCTAATTGATATTCGCTCTAGTACCTGTTGCCCTGATACCTGTTCACCCAGGGTCCATTCCCCCTGATTGATGTCCCCTCTAGTACCTGTTCGCCCTGATACCTGTTCGCCCAGGGTCCATTCGACCTGATTCTTATTTTTTTCTTATTGTTGTCTAGACTCTAGTTGCATAATGTTTACCTTGTTTATTTTTTGAACAGAAAATGTTAAAATTTGTTGAAAATTCGCCGAATATTTGTATTGCCGCAACCATTTTATAAGTTTCCCTTCTGATTTACATAGGAAAATACTGGAATACAATGTGTAATTTATCTTTATATTGGTATTTGCTGGGACTATTATACTAATCATGCTAATAGTACATGTATAGTTGTTACAGGTATTTGTTACCAAACCAGTCTATTCAGTCGATTTAGGCAGTAATCCTGAGACTGCTAAATCACATGTGTTAAAGTAGTTTCAGAATAAAATAATACCGGTAAATGAACTTGTAAATCGTTTTCATGATTTGCAATTCCGACCGTACATCTTTGTTTTTATTAATATCAAGTTGACTAGTTTATCAAAGCAAAATGTTGTTTTTATCAATAATCCATCAAAGACAAGTATTTCAACAATCAGTGAGAAGTACTATATCATTGAACAAGCTTTTGATGTGCTTTTAGAAATGCCAAGAATATATACAATATAAATATCTGAATAAGTTATTAAATATAAATGATGCCCGTTAATATTGATATTTTTTTTTAAAGTAGGGTGAACTGACCTAGGGCGAACATGTAAATGTAATTAGGGCGAACAGACCGATAACATTGACATTGATATCAATATCTGTACTTCAATCTCAAACAAATTATATATGACGATAAATTTTAATGTACAAATTATCAAATTTAAGGAATCGCATTATTTTTTTTCCATTAATATAAATAATGGTGAAGACAGACAATAATAAGAGATCTCTAAATATGTGTCTGACGAAACATGATATCATATTTTGCAGAATGACAATAAAATCTTAACCAATTTGACACTATCTGTAGCCGTAAATGACACCTGATGGTAAAGGGCATTCCTACCCTCTGTCATGACTTAGAAAATATGATTTTGAATGGCTGGTGTACATCTGAAATGAACTAAAATCAATTTTGGATTAAAGTCAATTACAGGAACATTTTTTTGTACCTCAACCATTGTCAACCTCTTCCCAATCAAAACCTTAAATGATACAAATGTAAATACTAGTACATCAGGGGTTTCATTATCCTTCATGTTGACAGGTACTTTCCACGTTTCTAGGTGGTACTTTTCAATTTATTCCAATGTTCCATGAATATCTTACCCCGGTATATAAAAATTTCTACATTTAGGTGGTACTTGTCAATAGCATAGGAGGGTAAAAGTACCGGGTACCGCCTCCTAATGAATGGCCTGGTACATGCTTGAAAAGAACAGAAATACATGTAGAAGGAAAACTCTGTGAAGAGATCCGTCAACAATTACTTGCTTACAGTTTGCAATTGTGTTAACAGATTTATGATGCAATCCCATACAAGGTTGACCATTTATTATTTCCTTCGTTTGTTGCTCATTAAGGTTGAACTTTAGTGAATTAAAAAAGACATAGAATATTTAATTGATACTATAAGTCAGAAGAGCATTAATTAAGGACCAAAGTTTTATATGAAAAGAAAAATGGGTGTTATGGGGCAAAATATTTTACCCGGTATGCTAGGAAAAAATGAAGAAGTCGGAAAATCAATCACAAATTCGTTAACCTGACCTTAGTTCATCCTAAAGTCTGTATTTATTTTATCAGGTGTGGTTATAACCTTGATACCCTCTGGACAACTGAGCTTGCCCACTCTCCATTTGCTGTGTATTTATCATGTTTATTTTATTAGATGTGGTTATAACCTTGATACCCTCTGGACAGCTGAGCTTGCCCACTCTCCATTTGCTGCTGGTCCCTTGATATCTGATGTCGATGGCAACGGTAAAGATGAAATAATAGCTGCTCCATTTAGTGAGAGTTTTACTGTACTACAGGGACAGAATGGTCAGATATTACACCATTCATCATGGCCAGCTGTCAACCTTGATAACTCTGTCCATGCCAGTCCTTTACAGGTAGGTCATTAAAAAAATCAAAGGTAACTTTCAGTTATTCAATGATAAATACATTTTCACTTTTTATCACAGTAACTTAATTGTCAGTGTTATTGTGACAGTGTCCATCTATTGCACTTCAATGAAAATATTGACCAAATTGTTAATTATTTCATCAAGCATGTCAAGTCTGTTCAACTGGTCAATAGTTATAGGTTGACACACACAAAAAAAACCAAGCCTAACAAAAGAAGCAATTTTCCACACACATGACATAACGTGTACGTAAAACATAAGCTCCAGCTAGATGATCCTCTTCATAAATAAGTGGGATACTTACATTTTGGCTTATGTTCATAAAAAAAGAAGCAGTTTTAGCAAAAACTTTCTAAATTTTATACTATTGATGGACAACAAATAAATATAACATTACATTGTATTACCGTACTTTGTATTTCATTGTTGCACTTTCATTCTTTTTAATACCAAAATACTATCCCTTCTATAAGTTTCATATAATAGATAATCTATTTTCAGTTCGACATTGACCATGATGGAATGTTAGATATAATGTTTACTCTGTCGTCTGGAGAGCTGAGATTTTACTCACCAGATGGCGTGAGGTTAAAGGATAAAACTTATCAGGTATGTCAATTCTGTTATTTCTTATGGCTGGAAATTCTGTGAATTTGTTGACAAACTGAAACATTAAAGAATGGATTTATGGGATGTATAGAATGACTGGCATGTATGGACACTGTTTCCTGAATTTCATGCATGGAATCTTGAAATTGACTGGAAAATTGCAATCTGAGGCAAGTTCTTACAAGAAATTGATATTTGTACCAGTGAAGAATCACAGCTTAGCAGCTTTTTGATTGATAATAATAGGCATTCAGCATGCGTTTTATATAAATTTCTACTGTTAAATATATTTCTTAGACTATAGTGTATTGCTCAAAAGCCAAAATTTTTTTTAAGTTCATTAGATCACATTCACATTAATTCTGTGTCAGAAACCTATCAACTATATAATCGCAATCCAAATTCAGAGATGTATCAAACTTGAATATTATGTCCATACTTGCCCAAACTGTTCAGGTTTTGACCTCTACGGTCGTATAAAGCTGCGCTGTGTCTTGAAGTTTGGTTCGTTAAATGATATTTTTATGGTTGTATTTGTTTAATTTTCTTTTAGGGGAAGCATAATCAATTTAACCAAACAACAATTTTATTGTAATTACTAGAAATACAGTGTTACTTGCCTAATCCGACACCTGAGTATTCCAACATCCTGCTTTAACCGACACATTTTCATGGTCCCTAAATATGCATATCCTTGCAGAAAAACCTGAGTATTTTTTGAAGTAAGAATCACTATACATAGCAAAATATACACAGGCAAAATTTGCTCGCATGAATTTCACACTAATCTCACATGAAATTCACATGAAAAATTTCACGTGAAATTCACCTCAATCGAGCTTATACATGAAACTCACATAAAAAATTTCATGTGAATTTCACGTAAATTGAGATTCACATGAATCTGATGTGAAATTTTTAACATGAATTTCATGTGAAATTTACAACAATTTTTTTTATATTTTTCATGATTTTGATTAAATTTGAAAATTTAGATGTTATTTGAAATACTCTATTTTAAAAATACATGTGAATTTCACATGAAAAAAATTTACGTGATTTTCATGTGAAATTCACGTGATTTTCACATGAGATTCACATTAAACTCACAAAAACTCATTTGACATGAGTTTTGCGTATAAGCTCGTTTGAGGTGAAATTCATGTGAATTTCACGTGAGATTTACATGAATTTAAATTCACGTGAAATTGATGTGAGTGAAATTTGCCAGTGTAGACACTCTAAAAATGAGGAGATAACCCTTCTCAAATAATGACCATGTATAACCAATATATTGAATTTACATCAAACATTTAATTTCTGGTTTCAGATAGATCCAGTCTATGTTTCCAAGGCTTGGTACCAGTATGAATTGATATTAAATACTCCAGCAATAGATAAATATGCTTTTGTTGAGAAACCAAAAGGAGATGAGGTGAGAGAAAATACAGTTACTATGGCTTCATTTATTTTGGTTGGTACCAATTTTTGTGGATAAAGGAAAAACCTGTATTTTCATGGATATTTGATTCATGGTTTTACAGAACTTTGCATACAAGCCTATAGAAATGTGTACTTTGTTGAACATTTTGATTTTAAGATCACCTGTACACAAGAAAGCCAGTAAATTGGTATTCCACAAATAATAATGAATTAACAGTATAAGAGAAAAATGTGTTTTAATTATAAAAAAGATGTGGTATGATTGCCAATTAGACAACTCTCCATAAGAGACCAAAATGGCACAGAAATTAGCAACTATAGGTCACCGTACAGCCTTCAGCAATGAGCAAAGCCCATACCCCATAGTCAGCTATAGATAAAAGGCCCTGAAATGACAATGTAAACAATACAAAAAAGAAAACTAACGGCCTTATTTATGTACAAAAAAAGAAAGAAAAACAAATATGTAACACATTAACAAATGACAACCACTAGTACTGAATTACAGGTTTCTGACTTGGGACAGACACATACATACAGAATGTGGGGGGTTAAACATGTTGACAGGATCCGAACTCTCCCCCTAACCTTGGACAGTGGTATAATATACAACATAAGAACAAACTATAAAATCTATTTTACAATATGTTTGTAAATGGTCATTTCTGAATTGTTTTTTGTTGTTGCTGTTGAATAAGCTGTTCAAACTTTAAAATTGGGACATTAAGTGTTACCCTTGGCAATCTGTCTGCATCTGTCCCATTTTCATTGATAACACTCTAACTTAAGTTTGCCTTATGCAAATTTGATGAAACTCATATACAATGCCAATAACCTCAACATGCAGACAGAGTTAGAATTTGCCCAGCAAGTCTTTTATTGTTCTAGAGTAATGACCCTTTTTAACTTTGATAATATGATAAATTAGAAGGCAATGGGCATTTGTGTCCTATGACACTTTCTTCATTCATTAATCGTTGAAATAAAAATAGCTCTAGTGAAATGGCTTAAGATAACTTTACCTTAGATATTAAAATATGTAATAGGTTCCCAGAAGCAAAAAAATTGGCCACTCCTCTCCATATGTAGCTAGATATATTGTTTATGTTTAGACTACTTTCTCTACTCCAAAATTGCCTAATTTGTTCCCCCTGTTTTTTTTCAAAATCCTGGATTTGCATCTGCTTTCTTCTATAGTGCAGAAATGTTATATAATGGTAAACATTTCCGATACACATTTATGCACAACTTTATGGTTTATTACATGAAGCATTTCATATTATATTTTGGAAGATTAAATAATAAATAGCAGTTAAATAGTGCAAAAAGAAGCCAAATAATAATTAAAAAAAACCAGAATGTTAAAATATAGCTTTGAAATTGATGAATTCTGCAACATTTTCAGCTTAAATCTACAAATCTGTTTTCAACGTGTTTTAAAGATACATGCTCATCAAATGTTTTGTCTGCATTAGTTTGCATATTTACAGTACATAATTAAGCATATTTATCCAGAAAAATCAACATATGTATCGTAAAAACTATAATGCTAATCAGTATTAGTAATGTTTTTTTGAGGAGATGCACATGTACACATATATTGTTTATTTACAGTTTCAGCATGTATTACCAGTTGATGCAAATGTAAACATGTATTGTTTATTTACAGTTTCAGCATGTATTACCAGTTGATGCAAATGTAAACATGTATTGTTTATTTACAGTTTCAGCATGTATTACCAGTTGATGCAAATGTAAACATGTATTGTTTATTTACAGTTTCAGCATGTAGTACCAGTAGATGCACATGTACACCCTGTTTTGTTTATTTACAGTTTCAGCATGTATTACCAGTTGATGCAAATGTACATATGTATTGTTCATGTACAGTTTCAGCATGTAGTACCAGTAGATGCACACAAATGTACACCTGTTAATAAATATAGTTTCAGCATGTAGTACCAGTAGATTCACATGTACACATGTATTGTTTAATTACAGTTTCAGCATGTAGTACCAGTAGATTCACCAATACACATGTACTGTTTATTTACAGTTTCAGCATGTAGTACCAGTAGATGCACATGTACACCTGTTTTGTTTATTTACAGTGTCAACATGTAGTACCAGTAGATGCACATGTACACCTATATTATTTATATACAGTTTCAGCATGTAGTACCAGTAGATGCAGATGTACACCTATATTATTTATTTACAGTTTCAGCATGTAGTACCAGTAGCTGCACATGTACACCTTTATTATTTATTTACAGTTTCAGCATGTAGTACCAGTAGAGGAACATGTACACATGTATAGTTTATTTACAGTTTTAGCATGTAGAACCAGTTGAAGCACATGTACAGATGTAATATTGTCATTGTTTATTTACAGTTTCAGCATGTAGTACCAGTAGATGCACATGTACACCTATATTGTTCATGTACAGTTTCAGCATGTAGTACCAGTAGATGCACACAAATGTACACCTGTTAATAAATATAGTTTCAGCATGTAGTACCAGTAGATTCACATGTACACATGTATTGTTTAATTACAGTTTCAGCATGTAGTACCAGTAGATTCACCAATACACATGTACTGTTTATTTACAGTTTCAGCATGTAGTACCAGTAGATGCACATGTACACCTGTTTTGTTTATTTACAGTTTCAACATGTAGTACCAGTAGATGCACATGTACACCTATATTATTTATATACAGTTTCAGCATGTAGTACCAGTAGATGCACATGTACACCTATATTATTTATTTACAGTTTCAGCATGTAGTACCAGTAGCTGCACATGTACACCTTTATTATTTATTTACAGTTTCAGCATGTAGTACCAGTAGAGGAACATGTACACATGTATAGTTTATTTACAGTTTTAGCATGTAGAACCAGTTGAAGCACATGTACAGATGTAATATTGTCATTGTTTATTTACAGTTTCAGCATGTAGTACCAGTAGATGCACATGTACACCTATATTGTTTATTTACAGTTTCAGCATGTAGTACCAGACGATGCACATGTACACATGCATTGTTTATTTTCAGTTTCAGCATGTAGTACCAGTAGATGCACATGTGTTATCAACACCTGTTTTGGTTGACCTCAATAATGACAAGAGAGTAGAAGAACTTGTTATATCAGTTTCTTATTTCTTTGAAGAAGATGACTTTCTGTAAGTAAAGTATTTATTTTATCTTCAACTTCTGAAGCAAAGGAAAAATTATAATCCATTTTAATTAAGATTAAAATTGAATGCACCTGCTATGTGCAGCATTTAAAGCTACAACCTCATTGTTGACAGGCTAGACATACAGTTGAAGAGCTTTTTTGACCACTGAACCACCAAGGCCAGATACATTATGAGAAACAGGTGAACAAATATCATAAGAAACTGATGTTGACATCATTTCAATGTTTTTGATCAATTGTTACTCTTTATGAAAAAGGGGATCTTTTCAATTACTGTATATTTATAAATGATTGTGATGTTTTTATGAATGGGACAGTATAAGGTGTGCAATTATAAAAACTTCATATTTTTAATCATAATTATCCTTCATAAAAATTTTGCAATGAAATTTATTAGATTTTGCTGTTTTGTCAGAGGTCAAAGAGTCACAATGATAAATGCACACGTTGATTTCTGACTTTACTTTTATAATGAATAACAGGAAAACTTTCATCAGCTTTACATATATATTCAGTAATTATGGAAGGTATTGTGTATATCTGTGTGACAGGGTTTCTTGATCTTATTCATTGATCAATATCAAAGTGTACACAATTATTTCAATCCCCTAGTTATTATTTATATTTTGCAGCAAAAATTTATTGTTATATGATATTAGAAAGAGAAATTGAAATATTTATGAGTATTGAAATGGATCAAGAAATTTCATTCAAGAAATTATGCATAAACAAGAGAACCTTTTTATCAAAAAAATTATTAGTGTCCCATGATTTCATAAAGATATATTATTATTAGAAATGATCAAATTACGTACTAAAGTGAGGGTAGCAATAGGGTAGCTTGATTATATTTCACAGAAATATTTCAGTTATAATGGATAAATTTTAATAATTTGGCTTCAAAAACCAAAATGCAGAATAAAGCTGTTTTATTCATTGAAGATGAATAAAGGGCATTCAATCTTTCTTTCTGATATGATACATTATTGTTGACTTTCACTTTATGACTAAGAAGTTAAGAACCCCTCTTTATATTTAGTTAATGAGGTGTTGTTTAAATGTCTGAAGTAGGTTATTTCTTTCTTATCATTTTGTATGATTGGAAGACAGTGACAGTATTAAATTAAAAAAAATATTAGTCTTTTTGAAGTATGGCGTTTCCAGGTGGACATAGACCAGCCAAAGTTAAGGCAAGTACTTGTAGTCTAAGTCAATCTTCAGTATATTGTGATTTCTGTGAATCTAATGGGGTAAATATGTGGAAGTGTCTCGATTGTGATTGCCAACCTGTCATGTGTGATAAATGTAAAGACAATATTCATCCTAAAGTTTCTAAGAACCACAGAATTGAGAGAATTAAAGAAGAAGCACATAAAGACACTTCTGGTTGTTTGAAGTTTCATAACATCATTTGTGACGAACATGAGGGTATTTCCTGCAGTCATTACTGTAAAGCTTGCAGTAAAGTTATCTGTTCACAATGCATTACTAAACTAAAACTCATAACATACATCATATTCTTGTTGATGAAAATGATTTTGAGGATAAAAGGCAGCGATTTGAGAATGCACAGAGGAATATTACTGAATGGTCCAAAGATTCGGATAGAATGAAGAATGTGAAAATACAGATAGATAAAACCTTTGAAAAAGTCAAACAAAATATTTTGGAGCATCAAAAAGAATTACAAAGTGAGGTTGATAAGTATGCATATATGCTTAACAAGGAATTGATGAAGTGCCAGAAATTAGTCATGATAGATATTGATATAGAATGCAATGAAATTGAAGATACATTTGAAAAATTACAGAATGCATGTGACATACTTAGTTCTAAACCTTGTACAACTAGTGAAGGTGTTATCTTTTTCTTGGAAAACTTTGATAATCTTTCTGACTCACTGAAGAAAGGCCTGCACGTGCTGTAGGAAAAAGACCGCCGCCACCAAGATGTATATGTTTTCCAAAATTTGTGCCAGGCGATTTTTCATTTCTTACTTTTGGATCCTTGAAAGATGCTTGAGCAAGGCTATTTGAATATTAAAGAGGAAGTTATTAAAGAATTGAAAACTTGTGCTATTTTTACAATTTCATAGTCCAAGTTCACTTATCAACCTCAGTCTAAACATTGATTAAACATATTATTCTTGTTCAATAGTTGATATGAGACTGAATAGTAACTATTCAAATGGAAATTTTGAAAGTGTGAAGTTGTGAAAAATCGAGAGAAAAAGATGATTATTACAATATGTCCCAGTAGAATATTGTCAAAAATATAACCAGTTCCACTATTAATTTTGTGGGTAACAAAACAAGTCTGGAACAGGTCTGATAACTAAGCCTAAGGATAAACATCAGTCATACTTTCATCTAAAAAAATGAATTAACTAAATTGAAAATATCAGGAATACTCTATACATCCCTATAGCTAGTCCACATCATAGCTTAGTTACAGGCCCTTAGTCAGAATCTTAGTTGTGAGGGGATTTTTTAAATTTGAAAATAGTCTCTTGGTTTCTCACCTGATGAATTGTTTTGCTATGTAAGATGCAAGAATAAAAACATAAAAAGAAACAAGAGAGGATTAGGGAATGGATCAATCTACATTTACTTGTATATTCACAATGAAATTTTTGAAATGTTGAAAGTAAGATAGTAATTGTCACCTACAATTTTTTTTCTTCATAATTTGTAACATTACACATTTTTTCAACAAATAAAAATATAAAGGATTTATTGGTTGATTTTAATAAACAAGGCTTTGAAAGAAATAGAATAGTCAGATCATGCTCTGATGACATCATGTTTGTGTGTGTATTTTGTTATAATTTTGTCTTAAGTTTTAAGCAGATGATGACAGGTATAAAAAAAAAAAAATAATTTCATTTGGTTGAAAATAAAACATCCAGATACAAATTTATACTTGTGTTTGTATTAAAAAGGAAAACATTTCACAATGAAAAAAAGCACTCAGATGACAATTCTGCTGAAAAGAAATGGACAATATAGTTTCTGGATGGTAAGTAAAAAGTCTCATGTGTGAATAGAACAAACATATTGGTATACAGACGAAAGTTTAGGAGAGGCAAGACACCTATATATTTTAGGGCCAGAATGCCAAAGGTCGTCAAGATCACATGTGACCCTGTTATAGAAGCTGTCATTTTGAGTAAAACATGTTTGTGTGTACTATTATTTGTCTGTTGGTCTTTTTCATTCTTAGTCATAATAGCATTGTCAGTTTATTTAATTTTGGTATCATTTGTCTCTAATTAAGTAGATATTAAGTACATGCCATTTTTATGCACCACCTTATGTTTTCTAGTCTGTGGGTCCCTTTGTTTGTTTGTCTGTGCATTCTTCTGTTCATTTGTCCATCCATCTGTTTGTCTATCTGTCATGAATCAATATAAATCAGTTTGTTATTCATGTTATTTGAAACATTGAATACACATTTTGGTTTTTTTTTCAGCAAAAACTTATACATGTTATATGAGACAATATAATATTGATGAGTATTGAAATGGCCCAGTAAATGTCATTTAAGAAATAAAAGATAATAAGTGAACCTTTTATTGAAAAAAAATGTCAGACAAAAAATACATTTTTGTTGCCTTTCACTCTATGGACGAATACCCCTCTTTATATGTAATTATTCAGGTGTGCCTTCAATGTCTTTAGTAGGTTACAATTGTCATAATTACCAAGTTTGTATAACTGAAATGCACTATATGCTAGTAGAATAAAAACAAGGAACATTAGAAGTTTTAATTACAAATATGGCATCTGGATATAGTCATTCCCTATACTTAGGTATGGCAAATACTGGTAGTCAACATAAAAGTCAGACATCAGTATATTGTGACTTCTGTGAATCTAAAGGGATGTGGAGATGTTTAGACTGTGAATGTCGACCTGTTATGTGTGATAAATGCAAAGATAATATCCATTCAAAAATTGCTAAAAACCACAGAATTGACAGGATAAAAGTAGTGCATAAAAACTTGTGCGGTAGTTTGAAGTTTCTTAGCATCATGTGTGAAGAGCATGAGTGGGTGTTTTGCAGCCATTACTGTAAAGCTTGCAGTAAAATAATCTGTTCACTGTGCATTACTGAAACTAAAACTCACAATAAGCATCACATTCTTGTTGATGAAGTTGATTTCGAGGATAAAAAGGCAAAATTTGAAAAAGGTCAGAAGAATATAACTGAGTGGTCCAATTCTTCAGATAGAATAAAGAATGCAAAAGAACAGATTAATAAACAGTTTGAAAAAGTCAAACAAGATATTTTAGATCATAAGAAAAAATTGCAGATAACCGTTGATAAGTATGCAGATGAGCTGAACAAAGAATTGAAGAAGATTCAGATATTAGCTATGATAGATGTTGATACAAAACACAATGAAATTGAAGTGACATTAGAAAAATTACAGACTGCATGTGACATACTTGGTTCTAAACCTTGTACAACTAGTGAAGGTATCATATTTTTCTTGGAAAACTTTGATAGTCTTTCTGACGCACTAACTGAAGAAACACTGGAAGTAGAAGAAAGAGAAATAAATATGCCACAATTTTTTCCAGATAATTTCTCAAATCTTAAATTTGGATCATTGAACAATAATAAAATTATGAATTTTGAATACTAAAGATGGAGAAACTAACACTACAGTGATAAAATTCTTAATTGTAAGGGGAATTTTTAAACATGGAAATTACTACTCAATCAGCCCTTGATTTGTCACATGATAGATAGGTTGTTTTATAAGGTAGCCTGCGAAAATAAGAACATATTTCAAGAAACAAGACAGCAGAAAATTGATCAAACTTTAGATATTTTAAAATCATTTAAATCAGAAATTACTTTAAAAGTATTATAGGAGTGCAAAGAGAGTAGTATTTGTTACTATCAAATAATGCTATATATTTCATCTAAAAAAAGATAAGATTTACAAAATAAAAGTGATTTTGAAAGCTTTTATTGGTTGATTTTAACAAACCATGAGTTGAAATAAAACAGAATGTCAGAGTATATTGTGTGATTTTGATCATAGTCTTGGCTGGGATATAAAAGTATGCAAGACACAATGATAACAATAAGGCTATGGCAACAGTCAAGGCATAAACCATTTTTGTAAAGCTTAATATTTCAGGAGTTAGACTTGAATGCTTAAGTATGTAGATGCCTTTTTAATGAAGTTTTTGTCTGTCATAATATATTCATCATCTTGACCTCATTTTCATGGTTAAACAACTACTTGAAAAATGTATAAATATATTTTTTTGTCAAGTGAAATATTCACTTATTATGAGTAATAAGTAGTGTTGTCAAGAGTTAACCGGTCGAACGATCGAATACCGAATACCAAAAACGCTAACAGGTTAACCGGACTTTTTTTCAATTTTGATAGATTAGATATAATTTTGTATTGAAATCATTGAATAGTTTTATTTAAAAATTGTCGTCTTGGTAATCAGTTTGACAGATCAATTGTCCAGTAAATTGATTGCTATTGTTAATCCTATAAACATAAGATTAATTAGAACTTGTTTCTCAGCTCGGGGCAGGATCTTAAAGAAACATAATTAGTATATATGTTTTTTTAAACAGTAACTCAAAATCAGGAATGCGACTAAATTTTACGATTTACTTCATTATTTCGTTTCTGATTTAATATTTTGTAAACCTACATCTAATGTGCAACCTCCTTCGTGCAAGGCTTAGTCTTACTTTAAACGAAATGCTAACTTAAAAATTGTGAAATGCAAACCAATGTGAATGTACTCAATGTATCCGTGATAGTACGAGTAACATGGAAACAAAGTACAGAAACAGGCCGTACAGTGGCCTATAGTTGTTAATTTCTGTGTCATTTTAATCTCTTGTGGAGAATTTTCTCATTGACAATCATACCACATCTTCGTTTTTATAATTAATCAAAACTGAAACACTCCACATTATTTTCGGAGACAACAAGTGAAAAAGAAAGAATAATCAGTTTCAGACATATTCAATTCTAAGAGATCAAGAAGTTTTTTTTTTATTTTTCAATCTGAAGCTGGTACAAACGCTTTTGTTGATACGGTGTAGTTGGTTATTAAAAGTCAAATTTCGCCAGAAATCCTCACAGACAAGCATTATTATGACAGAGGACAAACTTCAATTCTAAAAGCGTAAATTTATGACTTGGATGAAAGGTTGTCAAATTGACTATCATACCACATCTTATATCTAAGTATAGGGTACTACAAGCACCAACTCAAACTACCGGTTAACCGGTTAATCGGTCGAACGATTATCCGAGTAACCGGTTAGGCAAAAGTGTACGATTTGACAACACTAGTAATAAGATAATATTTTTAGGTAAATGAATCCTTTGCAAGGTCTTAAATAAACATCAGACAGGGTTAATCTGACCTGGGCCTCATTTCAAGGATCAGTGATCAAGATTAAGTCTGTATTTCAGATACTTTAAGTAATAGGTCAACTTATATATTTTATGCAATGATCATGCTGTATTTGGTGTATGGAATGATTGTAAGGTGTACATGTCTGTCTAGATGGTTGCATCTGACCTTAACCTTATTTCCATGGTTCATTGGTCAATGTTAAGATCTGATTAGCTTTGTCTGTTTATCAGATACTTTAAGCAATATATCAACTACAGATAGATAAGATAAACTTTTTTACATATATTTATTGTATCGAATTATTGTAATGTTTACGTGTCTGTCTTGCAGGATTTATCTTTCCTTGACCTCATTTTCATTTTTCATTGGTCAATTTTAAGTTTTCATGGGTATTACCTAGATACTATAACCAAAAGGTCAACTTTATTTGTTGTTAGGAATGGTTGCATGGTGTACATATCATCAAAAGACCAAAGGGCATGTGAGCTTATGCCATCACTTGGTGTACGTCTGTGTACATGGTCTGTCCTTGTCTGAAGTCATTGTTGTTGTCATAAACTATACCAAGAATCTTCTCCTCTGAAACTACTGGGCAAAAATTAGTAAGCTGCAAAGTATCTTCAAACTTTTAACTGAATGTTTTTTAGGGTGTTTATTTTATAAGTTTATCTGAAGTTCTGATCTATCAACAAATAATAAATGGCCACTGTTGCCAAAATTAGAACCTCTAGTCAAATGCAGTTTTTGGCTTATATCTTAAAATCTAAAACAGTTTGAGCAAAATTGAAAGGGAATTTAAGTGATGAATAGGTCAAAAAGTGAGCTTTTCTCATCACTTGGTGTCTGTCGTCCTCTGTTGTCTGTTAACCTTTACGTAAAATCTTCTCCTCTAAAACTACTAGGTCAAATTAAACCAAACTTGGCTATAAAATTTAGTTTTACTGTGGTGTCTAGTTTAAAAAAGATGTCTGATGACCCTGTCTGCCAACCAACATGGCCTCAGTGGCTAAAAATAGAACATTAGGTTGTTTGTTTGCATTTTGCTGTATATGATAAAAATTAAGGTGAGCAACACTTTATTATAAGTTTATTGGTCAACTTTCAGGCCTGTTTCTCATATAAAAAACTTTAAGCAATAGGCTATTTTTATTTGGTGTATAGAGCTTTTTACACTCGTAGATGTATACATTTTTATGCCCCACCTACGATAGTAGAGGGGCATTATGTTTTCTGGTCTGTGCCTCCGTTCGTCTGTGCGTCCGTCTGTCTGTGCGTCCGTCCGTCCGTTTAGGTTAAAGTTTTTGGTCAAGGTAGTTTTTGATGAAGCTGAAGTCCAATCAACTTGAAACTTAGTACACTTGTTGCTTATGATATGATCTTTCTAATTTTAATGCCAAATTAGACTTTTGACCCCAATTTCACGGTCCACTGAACATGGAAAATGAAAGGGGGAGTTTCAGGTTAAAGTTTTTGGTCAAGGTAGTTTTTGATGAAGCTGAAGTCCAATCAACTTGAAACTTAGTACATTTGTTGCTTATGATATGATCTTTTTAATTTTAAAGTCAAATTAGACTTTTGACCCCAATTTCACGGTCCACTGAACATAGAAAATGAAAGTGGGAGTTTCAGGTTAAAGTTTTTGGTCAAGGTAGTTTTTGATGAAGCTGAAGTCCAATCAACTTGAAACTTAGTACATTTGTTGCTTATGATATGATCTTTCTAATTTTAAAGTCAAATTAGACTTTTGACCCAAATTTCACGGTCCACTGAACATAGAAAATGAAAGTGGGAGTTTCAGGTTAAAGTTTTTGGTCAAGGTAGTTTTTGATGAAGCTGAAGTCCAATCAACTTGAAACTTAGTACACTTGTTGCTTATGATATGATCTTTCTAATTTTAAAGTCAAATTAGACTTTTGACCCCAATTTCACGGTCCACTGAACATAGAAAATGAAAAGGGGGGGGGAGGGGTGTTTCAGGTTAAAGTTTTTGGTCAAGGAAGTTTTTGATGAAGCTGAATTCCAATCAACTTGAAACTTAGTGCACTTGTTGCTTATGATATGATCTTTCTAATTTTAATGCCAAATTAGACTTTTGACCCCAATTTCACGGTTCACTATACATAGAAAAAAAAAGTGGGAGTTTCAGATTAAAGTTTTTGGTCAAGGTAGTTTTTGATGAAATTGAAGTCCAATCAACTTGAAACTTATTACATATGTTCCCTATAATATAATCTTTCTGATTTTAATGCCAAATTAGTATATTACGCAATTTTTACAGTCCATGGAACATGGAAAAGGATAGTGCAAGTGGGGCATCCGTGTACTTTGGACACATTCTTGTTTTTGGTTGGTTTGTGTGTAGTACTTTTTTTTCCCCCTTTTTTACACTCTTTGCATACCATGCATACTACATGTATATTTACACTGTATTTCATTTGTGTGATATTTCTATTTCAGAGCAAAGGGAAGCAATAAAAAAGAACAGTTAAATGGATTGAAGTATGAAGACATTGGCAAGTTTTTATTGTCTGGGATAACAGTGGTCAATTTGACAACTTTAGAGCCATTGTGGACCAAAATATTAGACCTTACACAGGTAAATTTTTATTTTCCTCCTTCCTTACGTCTAAATCTCCCTGCTGATTGAGTTGCTCTGTAATTCTCGTTTCACAGCGTTGCAACATTAGCAGGCATTATCTGGTACGTCACAATGTTTGAGGAGAAGTTATCAGCAACTTCACAATGTCAAAGGAGACTTTATCAAGCTTGCTTTTGTCTAGCGTAAAATTGTCTCAGGGAGGCGGAAAAGACCAGTAATAGAACGATCAACAGATAATCAGGTTTTCTTTGTATAGGTATTGTAAAGTATCAGCTGATCGTTACAATGTGAAGCTTTTTAGCTCATTGGCTGCTTTTACAAGACAAAAAGGTGCACAATGTGGCTCGCTGCTAGTATTTTATGATATCAACGTGTAGAAAACCTGATAATCTATACTTATTTGAGATAACAATAGTCAATTTGACAACTATTGCGGACCAAAGTATTTGATCTTGCACAGATCAAGTTTTATTTTCATTTACATGATGAACCTGATTAGGTTTGGTTGCAGCCATGTATCTAACTGAGATAAATTTTATAAGTACAAGTGCGTCATTTGTAGCTGTTGTGTTAATTTGGAGGCAAGTTTGTATCTTTTTTTCATGACTTATAAGCCTGATATTAATTAGCACTGGCTAAAAAGTAGCAACAGGCCAGAGTTTTAAAAATTGACATCCAAAATATTATTACAAAATTATACTGCTTCACTTTTAAAAGTGCACAGAAAATAACTGCCAAAAAATCTAGATGGAAAACAGTACAAAGTTAATATAGATGATAGTTTAGGCAACGATATTACAACAACTGTTCAGCCATAACATTAAATATACAAGTATGTATTTCTGCCCAAGGCGATGTCACTGACAATACGACGTTGGCAATAGACATGTACAATAGTTGGAACATTGTGTTTCTGCCATAATCTCAACAGTTAATGCAAATGAAAAATAATGTGATGCATTGAGATCTTGTTAAATGGTTCTCTCTTGTCTTTGTATTAGGTAGCAATAAACAGTTAGGAAAAAATATTAAAATTTGCCCTTATAAATTTTACCATCCCCTTTTCATTGCTTTCTTGCAATATCAAGCTTACTGTTTGTGTCATGTATGGGCATATGTATGTAATCAGAATCTTCCATAGATTTTAAATCCAGTATATAAAATGGTAAAATATAATTTATTTTAGGTGTATCCATGGCAACAATCTGCATTTATTTGTTATAAAATATTGCAAAAAGGGGGGAAAAGATGTCACATATTTCCCCAAAATTTGGCTAAAAGTAGAATTTCAATCGCTTGAAGTAATACCTTTTCTGAAACTGTGTACATATATCATTCAGCAAATCCAATGAAAATCATATGTCTTTCATCTCATTTTTTTGTAAAATTGCGTCAAAAACTTCGTGTAGAAAAAAAGTGTTTGTAAACATTACATTAATTTCTGGACCGATGGCCGGTCTAGCTATGAAAATACGGATTGTCAAACAGAAAACAGCCCATAAAACATATAAAAAATAATCTTGATGCTCTTATAAACCATCTTTGAAGGCTAAATTAGCACTCAGCTGTCTAAAAATGAATTTTATTACACAATAACTTTCCTATTTGAAAAATCCACAGGGGCCAAAATGCGAAACTAAACTCCTAACTGTGTATTGCTACCTTAATAGTTAATATTTTTTTCAAATTCTCCCTTTTAACTTATTTTCTGTGTTCTGCTAGCTAAATTGAGCAAAATAACCTTTTATTTTTGAAAATTGGTTGAGTAATGAACATTTTATGAAGGTTAGCAGTTGACACTGAAACGCGACAAAAACTGATTTTAAAGAAATTGCCAAGTCAAAGTGTAAAATCTTGTCTCTACCTCAATTTTAAGCAAAATCTTAAAAACTACACCTCTTTTGTCAGTTTTTTAATGTTAAAAATCTTAATAAGATCTCTGATGATGCAAAATAGTACAAAATTAAGCAATTTCAAGCATAAAAATGTTAATCTTTATGCTTATTGCATACCAAAGACTTGATTAAAAAACTTGGTAATAGGGAATCAATTTCTTACTTCTGATTTAACTATACATTTAAAATATGCCAAAATGTAACATGAAATCTTGATTAAAACAATAATTTGATATATTCGCAAGAAAAAAACCAACGCGTTCAATACTTAGGCTACTACACGCACCCCAATCAATGAGAAGAAAGAGTTAAGCCGATAGAGTACAAATATAAGACTTGTGTCAAAATGTCTAATTTTGGTTGCTAAGGACTGTAAACAATAAAAATAACATGTATTGTAATTCTTAAACACTTAATTTCCTCAGAAGTTGATTTAGAATCTAAATATCAATAGATTTGTGGCATGAAAAGTCTTAAATTATACAATTCTGAGCTTGGTAAGTATGCCATAAGGTAGCAATAAACAGTTAGGAAAAAATATTAAAATTTGCCCTTATAAATTTTACCATCCCCTTTTCATTGCTTTCTTGCAATATCAAGCTTACTGTTTGTGTCATGTATGGGCATATGTATGTAATCAGAATCTTCCATAGATTTTAAATCCAGTATATAAAATGGTAAAATATAATTTATTTTAGGTGTATCCATGGCAACAATCTGCATTTATTTGTTATAAAATATTGCAAAAAGGGGGGAAAAGATGTCACATATTTCCCCAAAATTTGGCTAAAAGTAGAATTTCAATCGCTTGAAGTAATACCTTTTCTGAAACTGTGTACATATATCATTCAGCAAATCCAATGAAAATCATATGTCTTTCATCTCATTTTTTTGTAAAATTGCGTCAAAAACTTCGTGTAGAAAAAAAGTGTTTGTAAACATTACATTAATTTCTGGACCGATGGCCGGTCTAGCTATGAAAATACGGATTGTCAAACAGAAAACAGCCCATAAAACATATAAAAAATAATCTTGATGCTCTTATAAACCATCTTTGAAGGCTAAATTAGCACTCAGCTGTCTAAAAATGAATTTTATTACACAATAACTTTCCTATTTGAAAAATCCACAGGGGCCAAAATGCGAAACTAAACTCCTAACTGTGTATTGCTACCTTAGTATTGTATGTTAATAAATGAGTATTTTTCTATTTAGATTACTGCTGAGTTTCCTGCCTACAATCTGTTCACTCCTACTGTAGTAGATATCCAGGGAGATTTTAGTCCTTTAGAGATCGTTTTAGGAACATCAGCTGGTAATCTCTACATATTAGACCATACTGGACAAGTTAAAGATGACTGGCCTAAGTCATCTGGGTCTATACATGGACAGGTTAGACAATTTGATAAACATGGCCTCAATAATTTCAGTTTAAACAAGGGTTTGTATAGTACTATACAAATCCTTGTTTTAAACATGAACATACATTTGTATGAATTGGAATGTGGGTTAAAGGGAAATAACTCAAATTTACTGAACTTTCACAAACAAAAATAATTCAATCAATATTTATATTTATTACCTAGTTTGCAATGAATTACATTGATTTTCCAGTTAAATAAAAACTGATAATTTCACATGTGAAATAAACATGGTTATTTCACTTTCTGACGTCATACAACGAAAGGCGTTGTCAAGACGTAGATAACAGCAGATCAAAACAAATTGTGAATGCGTAGAAAAAAGATATAATTCCTTACATTTTTTACATTAATTTTTGAAAAAAGCCATTTGCCAATGTAATAAAAAGAATAATTAATTAAGAACTCAAATATCGAAAAATATTCAAATCTTGACCAAACAACACTGATAATTAACTCATGCGCTACGCGCATTCGTGAATTAATGTGTTGTTCAGTCACTCGTTGAATATTTTTCTATATTTGAATTCTGCCATTAGTTATTCTATAAATATTTTGTATTCATTGTTTGATTTTTGATATGCATTTAAAATTATAAATTATTTCCCTTGAGTCATTACTTTGGCTTTATTTACACTGCGAAATATGACATTTTCTATGTTACACAAAAGACTTAACATCAAATAAATGAATAAATAGAGGACGAAAAAAAGGAATGTGTTGAAGACTGTAATTTAATGTTAAATTCATGAAATAATGTGATATGAATAACATTTTGATTTTCAGATAACTGTAGCGGACATTAATGGAGATGATATCTTAGACATCGTTGCCATAGATACAAGTGGAGATGTCGTCTGCTATAACCCGGATGGTAAAACTCAATGGGAGATACAGATCACAGGGACATCTACTGCTGGTAGTCGACTGTATGATGTCAACAGTGATAATGTGTTAGATGTCATTATTACAACAAATGTTGGGTATGTAATGTATTTTAGGGGCGGATCCAGCCATTTCCAAAAAGGGATGGGGTGTCAAAATTCCAGCTGGATATGTCACTGTATTTCTATTGAACTTTCCAGAATTTTTTATATTGAGAAATCATCCTATGAATGGTTCTATGCTAATTTAAACATTTATATAAATGGATATCTTACAGTAGATATATTATTACTCATGGGATATTAATTTTCATGGATTTTGTTTGGATAGGTGAACCTCAAATTTGAATGTTTAACTAAGTATAAATGTTCTATAAGCTTGTACACTGATATTGTCAAAATAAGTTAATAAGTTATCAAAGGTACCAGGATTATAATTTAGTACGCCAGACGCGCATTTCGTCTACATAATAAAATATTCATGAAAATACATTTTTTCCCCGAAATCCATGAAAATTGGTATCCATCAAAATAAATTTATCTACAGTAGCATAATATTATGTTATTTATTATATTTTCATTGATATTTCAGTGATATTTTTGCATTAGATGGCATGAATGGTCAGATATTACCGAACTGGCCAGTAAAGTTAGGAAAGAAGATATCATCCAATGTACTTATTACAAAGATCTCAACAGCACACTCAACACCTGATATGGTATGGTCATTTATTTTACTGGGTACATGAACATTGAAAATTCATTTAGTCTAGAATATTTTGTTACCTTAAGATATATTTTTTTCACACTCTGTAACATTTTGTTTCTCTCCAACCCATCAAATTTTCGATAATTTGGAATGCTGCCAATCAATCATGTTTTAAATAGGAAAAGGGAATGGTGTAATGTTTAATGATGAAAGTGAGGCTTACACCATTCAACGATTGTACTCAGAAATTTCTTAGACTTTAAACTGTTGATTAACTATTTTATCTATTGACATTTCAGTTAGTTTTAACAGATGATGGATATCTACATGTTATCTCAATGGACCTCAAATGTAAAACTAAATTCACACTAGGGGAGACAACTCTGGTCCAGTTGTTGGCTCACGACCTTGTGAAAGGGTCAGATGGATTAGAGTTATTAGTTGCCACTAACGATGGAGCATTGATATGTTTAGGAAGCTCTCAGGAAACAACAGATATATTTATTGATGAAGAAAAAGATAAAGAAATATTAAAATTCAGTTTACAAAGTGAAACAAAAAGTCCTAATGATTTTATATATGGAAGTATAAAGGTATGTGTTGTTGAAAATTTATTTCTCTATGTTGGACTTTAAAAGGAAAGTTAACTTACAGTTATAACAGGAGAATGTTTGCTTGATACTTGTTATTGGTCTAATATGTTATATAAGTAACCTAAAATCACAAAAGAACTGAAAATCTGAAAATATATACCTTTATCTTTTTAAAGACTTTAAACAAAAGCAATGGTCATTAAAGCAGGCAAGACTTTTCAATAAATATTAAGGGGAGATAAGTCATTCTTATTTGTTGAGGTTAACATCAATATTGTGCATTAATTCATTTCATCTATTTTTTTTATTTTTTTTATAAGAGTCCACATTATCTCCATGTTTTTCAATAAGTGAACTTTTGTCTACTGTGGATTCATTTTTATTTGTGGTATACCAATTTTCGTGGGTTTCGTGGGTTACAGCGAACCACGAATTTAAGAATTCAACGAAGATTAATCCCGAGAAATGTGTATGGAGTCGGATGTTTATTTCCGGTTATGTTATGCAGTTCTAGTATAGTGTTGACTAGCGATAAACATTGTAACATAACACGTGTTTTTTATTGAAAGAAGATACAAGTATTTTGATTAAATCTTTAATAAATATATCGAATATCAGTGATAATTTACTTTTTAAAATTGATTAAAACTGTTCATAGAAAATAACTGCAAGTTGTTAATTACCGTGTCATAGTTTGGTTTACCAGTGATTAAAAATCAATAGGATTAAGTACGGGGATATTGCCCGTAGGTAATATTGTTTATGACAGGAACATTTATTTTCACACCTTATACTTATATCACTGTTTATTATATCGTGATTAGGGAAATGAGCTTTCAATCATAAAGTTTTGAATGCCTTATAGGATTCAGACAAGAATTTATAAATTGTAAAACAAACAAATAATTAGTTGTCTCTGTCCATTATTGTAATCGAAGTTATCAATGAACACTTTAACCTAGAATGACCAAGCGAGGATTTTGACAATTCAAAACTTTTTCCATGAATTCCTTCTTTTTTGTTTTGTTTTATTATTGATCAAACCAAGGAGGTTATATGATCACATAAATCAAAAAGAAATCCACGAGTTACGTATCTAATTTTTTGTTGTTGTAATCAGCGATCCGCGAATTTACGTATACCACGAAACGTCTTTGTTTCTCTATCCACAAAAATTGATACCCACGAAAATAAATGAATCCACAGTATATGGTTATAACTCTAGACAATTGATTTTTTTTGATTTTTTGTAATTTTCCGTTATATGCAATGCCTACTGATTTGTCCAGGGTTTTAAAAATGATGAATTTGATATTTTTCTATCCATGTTTTGATCGTTTAAACCAAGACATCCAGGAAAACAACAGCAAGCACTTATGTTAATGCTGTAAATCTGTCATTCATCACTTTTTCTGCTTGATAGATAGATAGAAAAGCAAATGCATCACCTCTATTTTGAAGATCTCCATTATTTTTCAGCCCAATCTTTACATTACACAATACAGCAGAATAGAGGAAGAGGTCACAGGGTCAGAATTCTACTTAGAATATGCTATTAGTGATATGTCAAAGAAGGCAGGTCCATATGAAATCAGGGTAAGTCATTTTGAGATATAGACTATTCCATTTAAATGTATGAGGGAGGGTGGGACAGAAATTTTTATTTTTGGAAATGGGTAGTGGGTCATTTGTAGCACTTTATCCATAAATTGTAACAAAAAATACTTAGAGAAAGTATGTTGGTTATTGGGGATTTTAAAAGACCTGCATCCATTTTAACAATCTAATTAAAATTAGTTATCCACACTTGCTGCTGTTTGGTTGTTTATATGTCAAGTGTGGTAGTTCTAACTACATCCAGCTTGAGGGTCACATACGACATATAAATAACCGAAAGGAATTTGAGGAGCAAGTGTGAAGAACTAATTTTAATTAGATTGACATTTTAATGGAATAACCTTTAGAACATTATAGAATGTAACTCACATGATATGTTATCTATAGAATCTAATATCAGCCAGAGAATCTAAAAAGGAAGGCTATTTGAGTTTAAATTGTTATGGATGGTTAATCTACATAAAACTTGTCAGTGGTGGTCAAATCAAAACAGCTGTAAGTCAAGTCAAATGTTAAGTTGAAAAGCATGTGAAAAATAATTCTGGACAGTTGTGTCAAAAACAGCCAGGCTATATATGCCTGGGGTGGAAAAAACCATAGTGCTTTGAATATTTTAGTATTTGATGAAACAGTAAAGTTTTAGAAAACATATCAAATATATTTCATATCAGAACTTTAAGTCTGTATTCAAATTATGTTGGAGAAATACGATCAAGTTTAAAGTGTGTGGAACTGTTTCAGGTTTATTTTGGATTCCATCTGTTACAAAACACAAGCCATGCTGGTCCAGGGGTTTACAGTATAAAAGTTCCTGCTTTTGATGAACCCAGTCATGGGCATATAATTGTTGTGATGAGGAATAAACATGGTTTGATTGTTACAGACTCTTATACAATTAGGTAAGCAGGTAGCAACAAACATGGATGCTATGGTTATACATGTAGTTCCATTGCAAAAGGTTAAACGAAAAAATAGAAAACTATAAGTAGAGCTAACAAGCCTATACTCTTATTGGTACATGTATATATAATTTTCAATGTCTAGGTTTTGCCATGGGGAAATATCAAAATAAGTGGTTGACAAAACCCAAAGCAAATGAACAGCTTGCATACAATTATAAAGCAGATGACTAAAAAAATAAAGCTTAACATATAACCTCCCATGAAAATCAAAGTAACTCCTACTATAATCCTGGATTTTGTCCAATGTTTCTGAAAGGTAATGTTTAAATCCTTACTTTACTTGCGACACCTTTTGTTTTTTCCTGTTTTCCATACCATTTTAGAAGTTGTCTTATACATGTAGTAATAAGAAGATGTGGTATGAGTGCCAATAAGACAACTCTCCATCCAAGTCACTATGTGTAAAAAGTAAACATTTATAGGTTGAAGTACTGCCTTCAACAAGAAGCCTTCGCTTGCACCAAACAGCAAGCTATAAAGAGTCCAAAAATGAATAGTGTCCAACAAGTCAAACAGAAAAAGCTTGGAAACAATTGAAACTTCTATTCTCCCAGTGGTGACAATAAGAAACACAGTTATGTTTCTTGCTATACATGCCACATCTGTTTTATATTTATAAAAAGAATAACGGAAGGGAAGCTTTATATATTGGGCACTGCAATACTTGATTTTGATAATTTTTAATTATTGCTTTGTTTTATTTTACTTACATTTCATTGTGTTTGTTGTTATATTTTCAGATTTAATCGTTTAATCATGGAAGATTTACAGTGGTTATTAGTGACACCATTTATAGCGATGTTGATTATTTTATTAGTTTTACATGGATTCCCAATGAAAGACTTATTACCATATACACATCAATCCAAAACCAGATAGCACATGGTTTTCGATAGGTTGAATTTATATTTTATTAACATTTCCATCCAATGGAAGGTTGTCTTGGAAAATATATGAATAAGTGCTACAGAGTTATACAGTGAGAAACTGATATTGTGTACAACCAGATAGCACATGGCTGTCATTGGGTTTAATTTATAAATTATGAACAATTCTATTCAATGAAAGGTTGTCTTTGAAAAAATATAGATAAGTGCTACAGAGATATTCAGTGAGAAGCTGATATTTTTTATATATCAATGTAAAACAAGATAGAATAGGCTTTGGGTTTTGAACTTGCTATACTGGTATGTTAAAGTTAAACAATATTATTAAGTATGAAGTTTGAAGCCCATTGACATTGTCTCTACCCTTTTTTGTCCCAATCTTATATATCTTCATCTTATATTTTATAGAAAACTTTTATTTTTAACAGTTAAGCTGAAAGGGTGAGGAATTTCAAAGTAACATTGTGTTTTCTTTGATAAATAAGCATTTGAACTCAGACAATTAAATGACAGAGTGATATTTTTCTTTACTTTTTGTGTCCAAAAAGACCATTCATTTCCTTTCTTTATTATAACAACCATAGTACTTTATTTTAAAAGAGTTACATATTGACCTACAAAACTTACCTTCCCTCAGGCCCCCATCATAGAAAATGCAGTTATGGTCTAAGATATCTATCTAAATCAGTTAGCAGATGTTTAAAAAATGTAGTTAAATAATTATTTTCTTCTTTAATTTTTACCATTATAATAACCTGGATTATACTCTTGCATTTACTGATACTGTGTGTTATAAAAGTTTGTGTAATATCATGTCTTAACATTTTATTCTTTTGTATAACTATTATAATTGCTTAAAGTGCTTTATTTATTTAATCATTGTGTATTTTATTTTATAAGACTGACAAAGATTTAAAAATGTTTTGTTCCAAATAAAGCAATCATCTATTTCATGAGCTTCCTCAGTCTTACACGAAACAGCAAACTTGCTTACATCACAAACCTATTGTGCCATTTATTTTCCTTACAAAATATTGTATGTTTTTATGACATATTTTGTATAGCCTAATATATTTTGTAATTGAGAAGACTTATGAAAGTTTAAAATTTGTGTCTAAGACATTGAATTTTTTCTTGTTTTTGACCATATGTGTAAAGTTAATAGAGAGCAAAGTCTGAATAGTCATGTAGTCTTAATCCCATATCCTTTGTTTTTTCCATTAAATAAAATCCTGAAATTGCTGTAATCATTTCTAAATTACCATACCGGTACAGACAGTCGTATTATTTACACTATAAAGGTGATGATTTTATTCATGATGAAAGATTTTTTTCCTTTCAACTTCAATCACTTGAAGATATTTGTCACATGTTGTAACTGTCTATTGGTTCTTGGTAAATAACAAACCATACCATTAAGGTGGTACATAACACTACAGGGAGATAACTCTGTAAAAATCAGCTAAACGTTTTAATTATGTTCTATAGTTAAAAAAATATTTAGCTTTTGAATAATCAAAGTTAGTGTTTGTCAAACTGCTATATATTCAAAGGTATCAGTTTAAATAAGACCATACTTTTTCTCTTGAGAACATTTTACACATTTGTTTTACTTGAGCCTCCTTTTAACTATCTATGAGTTTTGCTTGTTGTTGAAGACCATATTGTAGCCTGTAGTTATTTTATACATCCTCAGTCTTTGGTGGATAGTTGTCTCTAAGTCATACCACATCTCATATTTTAGTACATGTACCATTGAATTAACCAGTTGTTGAATCTCTATGCAATTGAAAACTTACTATATGTTTTGAGGGCCGGCTGAATATTGAAGACCATGAATAGATGTTTGACTTATATAACTATTTGTTACTATATGTTGTTGGGTGATAGTTTCATTGTCATTTTACCATATCACCTTTAGTCATCTTCACTTTTTATTATGTCAGAACCAAATATGATACTTTCATTTCTACCATTTATGTTGCATAATTTTCTCATTTTTCTCTCCTTTTTTTTAATAAATATTATGTATTTAATATATAGATATAAATATTGGTGGAACTTTGTTATTTTGTGACACATTCCTGTAGTTTTAATTTTATGGTTTGTCAATATTTATTGTATACTTGTTTCACAACCATTTCTGTCAATCTTAAACATCGCAATAGGTAGTTTTCTTATCATGTCATTTGAGTTTGACTTATTTAACTGTGGCAGTCATGTTTGAGGACAAGCCAGTGTATTTGCATTTTGATGTGTGTACTAAGGTCTACATGTATTATTACAAACACATTTTAATAATGAAGAGTGCTGGTTATTACAATGTGGTGTATAAAACAGTTGTTAGAATGTAAGACTGTTGGTTACATGGATGAGAAATAATAAAAGAATTAAAAAATGATTTTCTTTATTTACAAGCACAGCCTGTGATGAGCACAGTTGAGAAAATACTCTACAACAATCAATGTTATATGATAAAACATTAATAAATTAACACATCAAACAATATACATTCATAAACAAACAAAGCAATAAACAATCACTCATAAATAAACAATCACTCTCTTAAAATCAAGTTCCAGACCTGATAAAAAAAATGTGTCACAGACAAAATGTATAAATATATGTATTCATATACCTGTATATATACAATGATACCCAGTATCTCCAACAAATCTCTTAATTAGTCAATCAAATGTACAAAATTACTGGACAAAAATAAAGTTAATGGCACTTTTCTTATTTCCAAGTAATATTTTGTTTGAAATCGTATTTATTCCATACTGATTAAGGAGGGTGAATTCTTTCTTTGTTGAAATAAAACAAAAATTCACCAATAGAAATCAACCATATGGTAATTTATTCTATAAAATCATTTTCAGAAAATGATTTAAAAAAAAGGAAATGTTTTGATCTGTCATGTTTTCTGAATACAGTGTTAATATTTAATTAAATTATCTCCCCTGAATTAAAGACAATTTGGTAGAAATTATCTCCCTTTGCAAATTACAATGTTTTGATAAATGATAAAATCAAATATTTTTGTCTGTATCTTTGAGAATTGGCAAAGATGCTTTGTAGAACAGAAATCAAAATGTTGTCTCATTATCTGTTATAAAGAGACATAACTCTTGAAAAAAAAATTATACCATGAAATAATTGTATTGGTGTTGTTTAAACTCTTTAAAATAGTAAGGTACACCAATATGGAATTTAGGTAATTTATGTTCAGTCTAAGCATTTTTAATAATATTTTCATCAATATGAACAAAATTGGCTGCTTTTAAGGTTTTGATATATATCTCATTTACTTTGCTATGAAAACAACAAATCTACAGAGAAAACAACTTGCAAATAAAATTAAATCATAAAACTTATTATAAATTAAATAAACAAAAACATAAAATATGGTTTAAAAAAAATAACCTAAAAACATTAACAATATAATGAAAATATATTCAAGCTGCCCTATAATAGATTGGTATCATAAATTAAGTGTTCAAAAGTGAGACAAAAAGTTTTTTGAACATGTCAATTAGTCCTGACCTTTTAAAGAATTATACATGTATGTAAACTTCTGCGGTAGATTTCTGTTTGAATTTTTACTTTCAAACTTTTTTTTATCAAAAACCAAATAAATTACTTTTTTTTCTTTCTAAAAATTGGAGCAAACTATTTTCTCCAATCCTTTCAGTAAGCTGCTCATATTTATTCTTCATTTCAGCTGATATTTAGGTAAACTGGAAAATATGATTCCTCAACAACGATCCAGTTCCATCTGGAATATTTCACCCCAGCTCTCATCATCCATTTTACAACCAGGTTTTGGTGACAGTTCTTGGTAATTTTTTGGATTACTAAACTCTCCTTTCTTCCATTTCTTCTTTGTTTCATTAGTTTTGAAATTCATCTTAAATGTTTCCTGAAAAAAATCATCAGAAACTGTACATATAGGCAAAGCATGCAAATTTATATGTGAAAATATATGCATATGATAAGTGAAATGAGACATCAGTGTTCTAGAAATAATGAAGTACCCGGTATTAAAATTGAGAATGGAATTGGGGAATATGTCAAACAACCCAACCAATAAGCAGACAACAGCTGCATGTAGTTTTGATTGGCTTTGTAGTTCTTAGCTTTTATCCGGTAGTTGAACTGATTTCATTACAATGTGCATTGAAAAATAATAACTTTCATTCAGAAAACAAAAATACATAGGACAGGACTATAAGGGCAGAGGGGCAATGTCTGCACTATCTAGGGCTTTCTAAGATACTGCATATTTATTGATTATTTGAGTAATATTTATTTTTTTATTTAATTGCAAGGTTGTCATAAAATCCTTATAATTCTCAATCAGATTTTTGGTTCATTTACAGTTGAAGACAAGTTGTTGCATTTTACATTGTCACTTTAACCCTATTTAACCTATTCTTGTCAGTGCATTGTGTGATTTGAGTCGCTGAGTTATTACATCATTAATTGTTCTTTTTGAGTGTATGCAAATAATTTATATAACTTTTAAAAAAAAGCCTTTCTTTCTGAATTATTACCTGCCATGATCTACCAAGCTCCCTGTCTACTTGTATCAGCCTCCTGGTTTCATGTAATGAAGAACATAGCTCCTTCCATAAAACATCTGATTGACCAATCACAATATTCCATCTCTTACAAACCAATGAAGAATTGTTCAATGAATCAACATTACAGTAGCTAAATATCACAAGAAGAATTTCATTTGGTAGCTCATCTATTGTAGTTAGACTGTCACACATTTGTATACCTGTAAATAAAAGATCACAAAAATTACCATGATATAATGTACATTTGTCATGATGATAACCTCCCTTTTTGACTTCTACAAATATCGTATTTTGTTGGATTGGTGTCTCATTGTGATGTATACCCAATATCTCCTGGAATTCATGACTAAACTTGATTCACAGGTACACAACATTCTGATTTGTATCTATTAGGGAACTGCTGCAGTTGATCTTGGGTAATTTCAGGGAAAACATTTTATCGAACATTGACACATAAACATTTAGGCTACTGTTAGCATCAAATTGTTTATGTGATTCATCTTAATGAGTCTTTTTTTCTATTGTCTAAAAGAAAGTGTGCACTTTATCCTCCTGCAACGAAAATTACCATTGGCAATATTTTTTACCTTTCATCAACCCTCATTATTGCCCCTATAAAATTCGTCATGATTTTCTGCTCAGGTTGCTTATCCAGAGACAATCAGCCCTTACGTCCTTTTCTTAGGTTGCATTTATGAGATCGAAAACAGATGTCCAAACTTTGAAATTTTGGTGCAAGCTGACTGCTGGAGGGGGCGTGGCACCTCTAACCGAATATTTTAGCTTTAAAGAACTATTGTGTATGATTAATGCAATATAAATACCTAATTGACAAAAAATATTCCCTTTTTCAGTGTCTTTTCTCTGAAACGTGAAGATGTGTATTGACATGAACAACTGACGCTCGCGTGTATTTGTTTTGACAGAAACCGGAAGTCTTCCAAGGGAAGCAATCGGATCGTAAACAAAGATGTCTGCCCCCATGGCAAATCGTTTGCCAGCGAAAGAAACACTCAATTCCTTGCTAAAAGGACATCTGATATTCTCTATTAGTACATTGCTGTTATTGTTCTTTAGCATAAACAATGAAAGTCTGTTTAGTATAGTCAAATATCGCTTTATTGTCACAAAACTATTTATATTGTTCATCAGCGTATTCAATATCATTTTTTACAATTTTATGAATATCCATGGAGGTACATCTCAAAGGAATGCAGGGATACTATCGAAAGTAAGAATGTATGAAATAATCACTGGCATGTATCAAACACAGACCCTCCCTTTTTCCTAAGAAATTTCTGATAAAATTGGTACCTGGTTAGCTTTGTCCCCTTTTGAAAGGCTTTTCTCTATTATACTACTATATAGTCCAAATAATTAAGATTAAAAAAAAAAGAAGCTCTTTCAAGATGTCATAATTCACAGGAAGTTGTCAATTATGTGTACTACCTCTTCTTCTTTCGTTAATCACCAACGGGAAATTACCATCAAGCTATTAAGTGCAGGTGCTGTACAAGTTGTGATCAACAAACATGACAAAACCGAAAAGGAAATAAATATATACAAATTTAAAATTGTGGTCAGTGCAGGATGAAAACAAGGAAAATCTTTACAGCATCACTGTGTCTCTGGTTTCAGGATGGAAGTGTGACCAGGGCTTTTCCTTGAAAGTCATTCAAGTGTTCAAGTCGGTGTAAGTTGTGATGTTTCCTGGTAAATGGTTCCAGTTCCGGTTTGTTACAGGGAAAAGCTGAATTTGTTTTCTGAGATGTTGCATTGTGGCTGCATGATGCTGTCTGTGTGGCTATGACGTGTTTTCTTGTTGTTGATGTGGTATTTTTCAGACCATGTCCCAGTGTGTACTGTAGTATTTGAGAATTTCAGTGGCTACTTGGTGGTACAGTATTTTCTGAAATAATATTAAGCGATTTGCTGTTCTTCTAGTATCAGGAGTAGGCCGATTCAAAGGTTGTATAATTGCGGTCATAGAGCTGGGTTGGTAGTTGTAGTTCTTGTGTTGTACCATTTCTATACTTTTATGTCCTTCTTCCAATAGGGGTCCCATATACTGAACTAATGTATTCCAGGTGTGGTCTTATCAGAGCAATTTACATGTAAGCATGTTGTTAAATTTCCTGAGGACATCTACATGTATATAAATTTCTTCTAACTAAAAAATTTGAAAGGTAATGTGATGGTTCCAATTGAGCTTGCTGTCTAGCTCCACCCCTAGGTATGGGTTATGTTTATGTTATATCATTTTTATTTGGTGCATCATTCTTAGAGTGTGTGCAGTGTCACCTGATTGGTGTTCAGAACGACTCTAACTTCTACACAAAAAGTCCTGGAGGCTGGAACAGTCTTGAAAGATACATGTATAGTGGTTGGACCAACCAATGGCAAATATTACTTACAAGTTGACATGATATGAAAATGTACCCTGCCATAGGCGGATCCAGGGGGGGGAAGCCTTTCGTGGGAAAAATTTGGTTGATTATATAGGGAATCATTGAAGCATGACTGGAGTGGGCCCCCCCTTAGGAAAAGTTCTGGATCCGCCACTGCCTGCTTTGTGCAAGACATACTATAATATTGACAGAAATATCAACCCAAACGTTTGAAAATCAGTATTTGCTGCCACTCAACTAACCACACAGCTTTTTATAATTAAATTTTAAAAATTTGATCTATGGTAAGGGACTGCAAACTAAGAAAACCCATATTGTCTCAATTTTCTTTGTTACAGCGTTTGAGGCCTTTTAACATGTTTAAATTTTTTAAGAAAATCTTCACGAAAGCCTCCCATCTATGATAGAGGGATAACTGTTCCTATTGACATGATTGATCATGTTGATTAGTAAAAGATTAGTAAAATAGTTACTACATGTAATTTTTCATATTATCAATGTTTAATGTTTAATGGAACTTGTATTTAAACATATACTTTTTATTTCAGATAAGAATCATTTTGAAGAATGGATCACTGTTATTTTGTTCATCAATATTTTTTCATGTAATAGCAGTTTTATTCGGTGCACCATTCTTAGAGTGAGTACAGTGTATATTAGACTACTCTTAGCAGCAAAAATTACTTATAAACAAATATGTTCATCAACATTTGATAAGATGTACATGTATATTCAATATTCACTATTCAGACAAAAAGATTCAAACCATCTGATAAATAACAATTTACATTTATACAATCAGAATAAATAACAATTCACATTTATACAATCAGAATAAATAACAATTCACATTTTATATACAATCAGAATAAAAAAATTCCAAATTTATTTATAATCTGATTTATAAAGTCTTTGTGCTGCTAATATTTCAATGTTTTTTTTATGGGATAAAAATTGACTGGAAATAGAACATAATGATAATACATGTATAGACATGATAGATATTCCTACTAAATGAAACTTTCTTTTTATACGACCGCAAAAATTGAAATTTATTTTTTGGTCGTATATTGGTATGATGTTGGCGTCGTCGTCTGCCTCGTAGTCGTCGTTGTCCCAATACTTTTAGTTTTCGCACTCTAACTTTAGTAAAAGTGAATAGAAATCTATTCAATTTTAACACAAAGTTTATGACCACAAAAGGAAGGTTGGGATTGATTTTGAGAGTTTTGGTCCCAACATTTTATGAATTAGGGACCAAAAAGGGCCCAAATAAGCATTTTCTTGGTTTTCGCACTATAACTTTAGTTTAAGTAAATAGAAATCTATGAAATTTTGACACAAGGTTTATGACCACAAAAAGAAGGTTGGGATAGATTTTGGGAGTTTTGGTTCCAACAGTTAAGAATTAGGGGCCAAAAAAGGGCCCAAATAAGCATTATTCTTGGTTTTCGAACAATAACTTTAGTATAAGTAAATAGAAATCAATGAAATTTAAACACAAGGTTTATGACCACAAAAGGAAAGTTGAGATTGATTTTGGGAGTTGAGATCCCAACAGTTTAGGAATAAGTGGCCAAAAAGGGCCCAAATAAGCATTTATTTTTGGTTTTCGCACCATAACTTTAGTATAAGTAAATAGAAATCTATGAAATTTAAACACAATGTTTATAACCATAAAAAGAAGGTTGGCTTTGATTTTGGGAGTTTTGGTCCCTACAGTTTAGGAATAAGGGGTCCAAAGGGTCCCAAATTGAACTTTGTTTGATTTCATCAAAAATTGAATAATTAGGGTTCTTTGATATGCCGAATCTAACTGTGTATGTAGATTCTTAATTTTTGGTCCCGTTTTCAAATTGGTCTCATTAAGGTCCAAAGGGTCCAAAATTAAACTTAGTTTGAATTTAACAAAAATTGAATCCTTGGGGTTCTTTGATATGCTGAATCTAAACCTGTACTTAGATTTTTGATTATTGGCCCAGTTTTCAAGTTGGTCCAAATCGGGGTCCAAAATTAAACTTTGTTTGATTTCATCAAAAATTGAATAATTGGGGTTCTTTGATATGCCAAATCTAACTGTGTATGTAGATTCTTAATTGTTGGTCCCGTTTTCAAATTGGTCTACATTAAAGTCCAAAGGGTCCAATATTAAACTAAGTTTGATTTTAACAAAAATTTAATTCTTGGGCTTTTTTGATATGCTGAATCTAAACATGTACTTAGATTTTTGATTATGGGCCCAGTTTTCAAGTTGGTTCAAATCAGGATCCAAAATTATTATATAAAGTATTGTGCAATAGCAAGAAATTTTCAATTGCCACTATTGCGCAATAGCAAGAAATCTTCAATTGCACAGTATTGTGCAATAGCAAATATTTTCAATTGCACAGTATTGCACAATAGCATGAAATATCTAATTGCACAATATTGTGCAATAGCAAGAGATTTTCAATTGGAGTTATCTTTCTTTGTCCAGAATAGTAGTTGAATCAACTTAAAATATTGTTTTATACAATATACAATGTATATTCACTTTTACTACCAACTGATAAATTAAAACAATCTTTACCATTCAGTGATAACAAGCACTTTATTTTACATTTTAATATTTTATGATGTATTTAAATGAGTAGTATTGTTGCAAAACTCCATTAGAAATTTGAATTGAGATCAGTTTTAGAAAAAGGGAAAGGGGGATGTGAAAAAAAAAATGGGGGGGTTAAATTTTTCTTATTTCAGATTTCATAAATAAAAAGAAAATTTCTTCAAACATTTTTTCAACAGCATAGTGAATTGCTCAAAGGCAAAAAAAATATTTTAAGTTCATTAGACCACATTCATTCTGTGTCAGAAACCTATGCTGTGTCAACTATTTAATCACAATCCAAATTTAGATCTGAATCCAGCTTGAATGTTGTGTCCATACTTGCCCCAACCGTTCAGGGTTCAACCTCTGCGGTTGATAAAGCTGTGCCCTGCGGAGCATCTGGTTAAAATATAGATAAGTATAAAAATTATGAATTTAAATTTTACAATTTAATATCTATGACCATTTTCTTGGTAGCATTTACCTACATATAGCTGCTTCAAAGTTCTGTCAAATATTTTTAATTTATTTCAAAATTAAGATGTAAAATCCGGGTAAACTTTAAAAATATATAAATAAAAATAGATTTTCGGGTGAATATGTAAATGAGTCTGTGACTCCAAAACGTATAAACGGAATGACAGTATGCCGAGTCTTAAAAATATCAACCATCACGTTGGCATAAACACCATATTCACTAATCTCTCAACATCAGAATCAAATGAGAGAAGACAAATCTTTATTGATAGAAAAACCAAGTTGACATTTGTCATTAAACAATTAGAGTACAGTTTTAACATTTAATGATTATTACCTTACATTATTAGGTCCTCAGCAGAGACATTTCACTTTGGTATGACCATGTCAGCTACAGTTGTACTACCAGCTCTGTGTGTAATGGGTACAAATACAGTGCAATGGATCAGAATATTTGCACAAAACAGGTATTTTCTTTTATTCATCAATGAACCATTTTACTTTGGTATAGTTAGAATGAAAACTGCTATTTGTTAAAATACACTTCTACAAGTACTATCAACTTCCTCACTTAGAAATTAGATTTCTGTTGGTTATTCAGATATATGTAGAAGAAAATAAAACCGTAGGTCATGTAGGTTGTGACCAAATAATTGTTTTCTATATTTATAGAAAAACAAAAATGAATCATTCAATGTTTTTACACTGTACCACCAAGTAGCCACTATAATTTTTATTAAACTTGAATACATATTCACTGTAACACTTTTGTACTCTTTACATATAAAGGCGTATTTTACCTGTTGAATTTCCTTTTTTTTTCTTATAGAAATTAGTTGATTTGTATCTATGGAAACCAACAGGTCATTTCATAAAATAGTTTAGATTTATTGGATGTATCTACACTGAATCAGATTATTTTATATTTCCTGCAATGATTGAAAAAATACTGTTATACACCCAAGATGACCTGACTTATAAAGAATTTAATTTTAATTTTAGTCCAGAACTTGGAGCAGAGTCTATTGTGTATTTCTCAACTATATGTAGTATAATAGGTGCCTGGTTAGGAGCTTTCCCAATACCACTGGACTGGGACAGACCATGGCAGGTAAATATTGTACTCAAGCGTTGAGTTGGTTGATGTAGTAATTATTAGAATAGAAAGGAGAACTGTATGTTGTTGTTGTCAGGTTCTTGAAAATGAAACATTGACACATGATCTGTTTCTGTGATTCAGTCAGAAAACACGGATTTAATACTGTTCAATACATTGTCAAGGAATACATTTACTATGTTGAAATTACCACTCAAAGGTCAAATAAATAATGAGAACACTTTAGACTATGCTGACTAAATAAATTTGTTAAAACAATATTTAAAGCCTCGGTCACACCTTACAGGATAGCTGGAAAGGACGCCCAACAGATAACTTTTTTCAATCTGTTTATGTCAATAAGACGTCTGTTCTTATCCGTTAGACGTCCGTCCATATCTGTTGCATGTCTGTTGAGTGTATGTTTTATCCGTCTACCTCTGTTCTGTCCGGTGAAAAATTTTGAGCATGTTCAAAACTTTGAACAGATGTCCAACCGATGAAAAGTCCGTTGAACGTCCAGTAGGCGTCCATTTTGTACAATACTCATCCGTTTCGTTTCCGTTTTGTATCCGTTACATGTCCATTATACATCCCTTGGAGGTGTGGAAGATAAATTCACCAACGAACTTCTAACGGATAAAAGGGATGTGGAACCAATGTGAAACAGACTTCTACAGGAGGTATAACAGATAAAACAGATGATGAACGGATCTTAAATGGATAAATTATGTCATTTGAAAATTTCGTGTCAGAAATGCCAATGAGATTACTTAAGGTTCATGGATTCTTATTATTCAAAATCATTCTTAGAGTAAGGCCACTTCTTCACAATCCAGCAGCTCTTATTCAGGCCATGACACTGTGGCATTTTGCGGCATTTTGAAGAACAAACCAAAACCAGTTACACAGAAACATTTTGAATATTTATGCAATTTACATGTATTATTATTGTCGCCTTTAGTTTTTCCTTGCATCTTGTTCATCAGTTTTATCCGGTTTGCTTCCGTTACATGTCCTTTTTATGCAGTGCTCGTCTGTTGTATGTACATTGGACATCCGTTCTGTCCGGTACATTTCCGTTTCTCACACCTTGCATATCCGTTGCATGTCTGTTAAGCATTCGTTAAGCGTCTGTTTTATTTGGTCAGTACATCAACGAACTCCCAACGGATAACAATTTTGTCAACGGATAACTTTAATTTTCATCCTTTAGGCGTCCATTCGTCTTATCCGGTAATGTGTGACCGAGGCTTTAAATCATGCAAAAATTCAGTGAATTATTGCAAAGACCAAAATCATTAGTGCCAGGTGCTCAAATCAAATATGTAGCTAAAGAGCATTGACAACCAAATACTCAGAAATGATATGCCAAATACAGCTAAGATATTAATGCCATAATCCTGGTATATTTGTATAAGCAGTTGAAACATAAAGCCTTTTCCTATAAAAAAAAAAATAATCTCTTGTCATAGGTCAAAACAACAGCTCTGTTAAGGTCAAGGGGAGTTATTTTATTTTACAGGTTTACCAATTGTCAATCCTCAGTTTTGAAAAAAAGAAACACCATAAAAAAAAAATATTTAGAAAATCAGTGGGCAATGATTCATGAGTACAGTATATGTAAACACATAACATTCAAGTGAAAAATTGAAAAACAAAGTTTACATCAGATGGTTACATTACAATAAAAAAGTCCTGATCTGAGGTCTGAACTGCTAACCAAAATTTCACCATCCTCTTATATGAGATGACATCATGTCATTCCTTGTCACTTATTTGTTGACTGCAATTGTCTGCACAGTTTTCTCCGACGTTTAGACTGAGCAATAAAGAAATGCATTGTAAAATGTTTTGATTAATTTTTATCTTTTTTTAGGAATGGCCAATTACCTGTGTAGTAGGGACACTGTTTGGATATTGTACAGGTGTAATCATTGGTGCAGTTCACCTTTATATAAACTATAACAGAATAAAAAGGATTAAAATTACATAAAACATGTGATAGTCAGAATCTGAGACCAGTCTACAAAAGGTTGTTGGACCAATGTTCAGATGAAAGGACATGCATTGTTCTGGTTCAAGGAGATAGCAGGGCAGATATGCATACATTTCAGAATTCAAAGTCACAAAACAACAACAATAATTTGTACTAAGATTTTTTACACATGTACATGAAAATTATTCTGTTAATAAAATAATCTTAATTGGTTTGAAATTATAAAAAAAATATACTAACACTTTATATCAATTTTCTATTTTTCAAAGGAAAGGTTTAAGGTATATAGATTAAGGTAATGAAATACTGTTTTCTTTGTATAGTCATGATAGTAAAATGGATTTTTATTTCTAGCAAAAACATGTTAAGAAAAAAGTTTTTGTTGAAAAAACCAAATATTGTCTTATTAATAATGCCAGGGTCATTGGTAGATATTCAATAGACTGTAGGCACAAATTACAACAGGGGTCTGCCTCTCTAGGCCTCAAGCAGAACCTTGGTATTAGGCTATTACTTGCTGATAGAGGATAACTGATATGAGTTTAAGTGTTAGTACATATTAAGAATCCTTGTTAAAAAGATAGGCAAACTAACTCTGAAACTACTAAATAATTAAACTATCATTCAGACCAGTCATCTTTTGATTCTTAAACCTTCAACCTCCCCAAGCCACACACACACACACACACACAGTTGATGCTAATGCAGAAGTTGGTTCTCAAAAGAAAATTACAGAAATTATTATTTTCTGATATCATAAACCTTAAAATTCCTACCTTTGAATAATTATGTTCAATTTGGTCATTACTTTAGATCTGAGAGTACTCAAGTAACTGAAAGTTCGTTGATAGACTGATAACTAAATGTCCAGTTGCAAATAGTTCATAATGTTCTGCCAGTTCAGGACAAAAACAAATTTTCAATAAATACAACAGGTAGGTCCTATAATAGGTGTTATCCTGGTTAAAGGTTTGGAAATTCGGAAATGCCTTTAGATAATGAGGGTTTATTGGATAAAGATTGAAATTTTGCCTGTCAGCAAACTACCTTTGGACCCATAAAAGAATTATTGCAAGTGTTCTTAAGATGCAGAGAGTATTGGATTCTCTCTTCACTAGGCATTGGATTAATCACACCCATTCTTTCCTGATATGACTATAAAAAGAAGATTTGGTACGATTGCCAATGACACGACTCTCCACAAGAGACCAAATGAGACAGAAATTAACAGCTACAACAATAAGCAAAGCACATACCACATTGTCAGCTATAAAAGACCCCATAGTCACAAATGTTAAACAATTCAATAGGAGAACTAACAGCCTAATAAATGTACCAAAAAAATGAATGAAAAACAAATATGTAATACAGCAACAAAGAACCTTTGAGTAACAGGCTCCTAACTTGGGACAGGTACTTACAAAAAAAATGATGAAGGGTTAAACATGTTAATCAGGATCCCCTTACATGGGACAGTTTTGTAACTATACAGCATAAGAACTAACTAAAAAAATCAGTTGAAAAAGGCTGAACTCATTAGATGGATACAAATAGAAATACATATAACAAAAACAGAGTGGATGTAACCGAGTACTTGTACATCCCACACACAAAAAGACACTAAGTACAAATCTGAGAGTACTCGCAGTTATTGACAGCTAGTTCAAAGCCAATAGCAACTAATAAACAAAATCATGCATCTAAGTCTTAATTATCAATCAGTATACATCCAATATCCAATGGATTTAGTGTAAATACGTCATAAACAATCAAAAGAAAAACGACATTGTGACTTGGATGTAGAGTTGTCTCATGGGCACTCATACCACATGTTTTTTACATTTACCTATCTCAAGTGCCAAACGTCAGCTACTCCCCTGATTATGTAATCTTAATTTCATACATCGGAGATGAATTTCGTTATACGGTATTTTAATATGTTCTGTATTTATTAGCTTTTCCTTTTAATCTGATTTGTGTCACAGATGTCCAAAGATATTTTCCACAGTTTTGACCTTTTGGTGGTGACATTACAAAATGAGACTAATCACTCACTAGTTATAAAAACTGCTTACTCTTTTAAAAAAAACCACTTGAGTTACTCACTGGTTTGTGTATCTCTATCTTCAGTTTTATGTTTAGCGTTTGGTCTAATTCGCATGATTTCAACCCCATGATATCGATCTTGTCTGTTTTTTTTTTTTTAGACTTTTGGTTGTTGATTGTCCCCTTGGTGTCCTCCCTCTTTAAAAAAAATAATATAATCTTAAATGAAATACCCTATGAATATTGCCTTCTTAAAAAATATGCATCTATCAGTATTGATATAGATATTTACTTTTTTATTTCACAAGTATATCTTAAGGATGTTTGCTGCTCAGTTTCAAAATAAATAACTTTCCATTTCTTACTTTTTTTGGTATGGAACCTACGGTTGTCTTATTTTATAGAGATCCGTTGTCTTGTACTCCAGTTTTTGTAGATCAGAAAAGACTAAGCAAGGTTTGTATTGCAACATTTTTAGAAGGATTGTTTATATACTAGCTAACTGTTTCATATTTGTTTTTGCGTTCAATTTTGTAAATGCCAATATTTGACCATGCATCATTGATCGAACTAATTTGTGATTTTGAAGAACATTCCTTTTTGGCTCTCTTCACTCTACACAACTATTTAAAACCTTCCTCGGTTCATGTGGGCAACACGGTTTTTGAGGGCTTACTTGTTGTTTTTCATGTTTTAAATGGGGTTTGTTTTATACAATGTTTATGTTTATTGTTTTAGAGTTATTTTGTTCATGTTTTTTTTTAGTTGTCATTTCTTTATTTTCTTGGGGTTTTTTTTCCGTCTGGCCATGGATGTTATCTTTACTTGACTCGAAGTTCAGTTTTGAACATGCATGAACTATTTGCCACTGGACATTGACAACCAGCAATCAATCAATGCCTCAGTATTGTCTCGCATGTTAACCATCAATACGGCTGAATATGTTTACCAATAAACTGAATTGGTGGAAGGGAAGTAACTAATGTCTTTTCTTTTTAAGTGAAAAAGTAATTCTATATGGGAGACAACTCGTGTGTTCTTCAATTATGAACAGTCAACTATTACGGTACTGCTCTTTATTGTATATAAATAAAAACAAAAGTCAATAATTCACCAACGGGGCAAAAATCCATCGACAAAACGAACCAAAAGATACACATAAGGCAACTTGTAACGATCTAGAAATTAACATTATATTAAAGGATACTTTAATGCCATACTAAGATCTGAGTTTGAATTCTTTATTTTTTGTTCACATTGGCCCCTTTTTTTTTTTGCCCTATATTTTATATTCTGTATAGCCCACTCTCACCTTTTTTCATCAAGCCCTAAATGATCGATCCTAAATCATGGCTGAGTCAAGAAAAGTGTTCGTGAATATGACTGAGGGTGCCGTGAATATGACAGAAATCAAAAATAAAAATATATGAAAATATAAATTTCTCGCATAAAAGTTTATAAACGGAGAAATGGTCAAGACGACAGCAAATAAAAGACACAACACCATACAATACGTTTAAAGTCAATATATAATAGTCTTCGACAAAAGAAAGAGAAAAAAAAACCATATGATACTACCGGATACAATCTGTATCTGTCACAGTATCGTTACGTCGAAGGTACCAATACTGGCTTTTACTCGACGGGAGAGAAAGCGCCTATTGACGGCGTTGGAGAGCTGTTTTGAAGTTCTCAACTGACTTGGCGCACACTATTGCTTCTTCCAGTTGGTTTCAATGAATCACAGTCTTGACAAAGAATGAGTTCTTAAATTGTTCAGTTTTACAGTTTTATCAAAAGGTTTGACCGGTTATATTTTGTAGAATTTTTGCAGTAAATAGAATTGTACTCTGATTAGTATATGAATTGTCACAGCAACCTGTGCATATCTAACCATGGAATCTAGAAATGGCATTATGCACACTGCGTTACTAGTATAAGGGACCAAAGTCGGAATGCACTACCAAGAAAACCCATAAATATAGAAAAGAAGATAGTTCCATCTGTTGTCAACTTTTAAGAGTCTTAATTTGTAATAAAAAAGTATTTGAAAATTTATTCCAACGAATTTATATAAAAATACTCGAAGAAATTAACATCCTATACGGTTTGTCTGAACTGACTTTAAACAAATGTCTATACGGCAAATTCCTACTTAATATGAAAATACGCAGAGAAATTTACGTATATACATTTCATTTTTTATATTTAGTTACAGAGACATATGTCTCTGGTTATACTAGTTAACTTACTTGTATTTTGACTTTCTTTTGGTATCTTTAAAATGATTCTGTAGGAAGTTTTAGAGGTCGATGGATCATAAAATATTTAGTAAAACATTTTCATCAATTATAATTAAACTATAATTGTGTATTCAAAATGTATGTAACGTTTACATCTGCTCGTAAGAAATATACAAATGGTCTATTAATAGTGTGTTTTCGTAATTTATATCTACATGGTCCTATTCAACAGATTAGTGTAAATTCTCCCAACTTGGTATCGTTCGGAAAAGATTTGTCCTAAATGTAGTTGTCGTACTGTCGATCGTCGATATAGTAATTATAGGCAGGAAAAAGATATCATTCGAAAAAAATCGTCCAATATGATATATTAAAAATTACCAACATGAACAAATTTTCAACCTATACATGTGTTATTGATTAAAAAGTGCTTTTACACAAATTCTCCTAACATTTAGTACACGTCAGTATTTCTATTAATACGTACAAGGTGTTTCCCGTTCAATGTACATGTCATTTCACAACACGTAGAAACTAATAATCATGTAGTCAATCATGCGGTTGGTATAAATAGGATTGAATGGGTATCCCAGAGTCATAAGAACTACGACCACAGAACGATATAGACGTGTTTAAAAATTCAGCATGGCTCGATAAATAATGAATACAAGAGAAAAAAATAAAGTTAGCACAAGAGTTTAAATTGACTTTTGCAAGTAATGTCAATATATGAACAATAACAATGCTCGACTTCGAATGCCCGAGTATGTGGATGACCCCACTGGACAACTATCCTATGTCAGTTCTTGAGACAGAAGAAGCCGATAAATTCATGGAGGCTACGTTCTTTTATGATGCTGAGTTAAAACCTTCTCAGCAGACTGACGGTTTTGCGGAAGCTACTTTAACTGCTTTGGAAACGGGAGAACTTACCCCATTAGTAAAAGAGGAATTAAAATATACCATACAATCTAGAAGATTGGCAAATGGTCAAAGTGAACTAGGGGTGGAATTTACTGAACCAGAACAAGGACAGGTAAGTCAGTGTTTATCTATTGTATTTATATATAGTCTATATAAGTTTTGTAAATATCAATCGGGTTGTCAAGATAATGTGAAATAAAATAAAAAAATAACAGCTGAAAAGTATTTAATTGTAAGAAATTAGTTTAGTCCTATTTTAAATCTTGTGTCAATTAAATCTCGGCCTTTAATTTTTTAAAGATCTTTTTAAATGGATTCGTTATTAAATGACTTATTTATATTCATATTGTGATATGTTTTTAGCTGACGGAAGAGGAAAAGGAGAAAATAGTAAAAAGACGAGAACAGAATAAACTAGCAGCCAGACGATTTCGTCAACGTCGCCGAGCGAAAGGACCCGTCTATGCAAAGGTAAGCATAATATATAACAAAAATAATGTGTTTTTCTTCTCCTAGAATTATATGTGCTTTCTATAGATCAAATAGTATTTCTCTAATCATCTTATCATGCTTATTGAGCGATATGAATAAGTTTTCGGTATAAACGAAAACTTGGCAAATTATGCCAAAAATGTGTGCCAGAATTAAGTTAGTTTTATCATCATCCTTCTTGGTGAAAGTTTATATGTGTATTCCCGACCCCAAAACGAAAAACACGAACACAATGAAAAACAACACATTACAAACAAATACAATTATGCGGATCAATTATAAACAGAATAACAAATGAACAGGTATCAATATTTTCTCTAACATATGATTTTTGATATGTTAATATATTTCTAATTTTATAATTATTATTTTCAGGAAGTGAGTGAGTTAGAGGCGGACAACACGAGAAAACTGGCAGAGATCAGACGTCTGCGAAAAGAGCGGGACGAACTGCAGGCAATGTTACAGAATCATATGTTGGTCTGTCCCACGGTTACCATACAAACTGGATGAACATTGGACAAGAAGTTCGTGTGATATTCAAGGATCAAATGTTTATAAGTACAGAACATACAATATAAACATATGTGTAAAAAGCGCAGAGCTCTGTGTATTTATTTACAATATAGTTGTATATTACATCTACAACGATTCCGAGGAAACTTAGACACAGAATAGTGTACATACTTAAACTACATGCATGACAATACTGTCGTAGGGTTTATGTATTACACTAGTTATCAAAATGTGTTTGTTTAATGTATATGTAGATGAGAGTTGAAAAATGCTGTTTTCATATAGTTGGTTACCAAACAGTATAGAAACAGCATATTAAGAAAAAAATATAGAAACAGTATATTAAGAAAAAAAATATAGAAACAGTATATTAAGAACTGAAAAAATACTCATTTGCAATTACATTTTGTCTTGTTTGTCTATGAAATATTTTGTCATAACAAGACAGTGTTATCGTATTTTACCATACAACTGGTGCTTGCAAATAGTAATGTATTTTATGCTGTAAATTTAAAGATATGAATCTTTAAACAGTTAGAAAGATTTTCAGTTATGAAAAGTAACTAGTCCAAATAATTGTAGTTGTAACTAGTCGATAAATGATTGTAGGGCAAACTTAGGAGACAACAATGTGATTAAGAGTTTAAGTTTGATTACTAGTACTTAAAGCGTTTAGATAATTTCATTTTTTGACGATTTTTCATTTTTTAAAGAAAAAAATGTATTATGTGCAATATTTGTTAACCAAGTAATGAAAAAAATGTTTCTTGACAGATTTTGTAGAATCTCTTACTCTAATATTACCATTAAATGGTGTAATGTATTGACATGGCATAGAGTGTATACATTCAGATTATAGACTGTTATTTACATTAAATATTTCAAAGTTTACTTGTTTTCAATGTATTTATTTCACGTATTAGTAAGATAAACATAGAAGTGGTACGAACAAAAATTGCTGATATAGGCAATTTTAAGAGGAAAAAGAGACAACAGGAAAGTTTAAGGCAAGCTAATTCTACTTTTTTAAAGAGGGAGATGTACAAAAGAAAACTAATGAGTTTTACAAAAAAAAGAGAGGAGTGAGGATGATATAGTCAGTAGAATAGGTAAGAGAAAACTAATGATTTCACTAAAATGGAGAATCAGAAACTCCATAGATAGACAAAGGCAAAATCACTTGGAAACTGTTTATTCTGTGATGTATTTCATCAGTCAAGCCAAATAAAACAAAATAAAGGAACTAAGAATTCAAAGATTTGGAATGCATGGATGTCTATCAGACAACATTCCATGGTTTTACATTTACCATTCTTCAAGTGTGAAATATTGGTTAGCTTCGTTTTATCTTAAGCGAATGAATTTATGTACTTTGGTACTGGAATGCATCCTGGGAAATTCTATTCTGCAGCCACAGGGAAAGAATAATCAGTCTTTTTTTGACATATCACTCATAGTAACCGAAATAACCACTTATCAGAACAAGGAACTCATGTGTTGTGGTTCTTCATTTTGAAACGTATATTGTTGTTCTTCATTTTGAAAGATTCTACAAAATCTTCGACGACTAGTTTGAGAGGAAAGAGAACCAAGAAAGAGAGGCGAAAGATACTAGAGGGTTGTTCACAAGTCGAAAATAAACTGACAACACCATGGCTGAAACAAACAAAAAACAACAGAAAAAGAAAAGCACCTACTACATAACATAAAAAAACTGAATTCCTAGCAACACGAACCCCCACCAAAAACCGAAAGTTACCTCAGGTGCTCTGTATGTAGTACCCGTCGTGTAGCTCATGTTTACTTAGTACAAACCCAGTAATAAGTCAAATTATGTAGGTAACATTGGGGAATAGGGACAGGATTGCAGTTGTACGAAATACATATCTGCTGTTGTCTGTTCTGTGGTCGGGTTGTTGTCTCTTTGACACATTCCCCATTTCCATTCTCAATTCTATATCCGCTATCATCTGAGAAACGAATATTCTATAAAGACCAGCAACTCGTTATGGGTTCAATAAAACTCAGGCAGGAACTTACTAAAACACCCACCTTTGAAAGCTTTGTAAACTATATGGTAACATTGAAAGTAGAGATCCTGACATTCTCACACAAAAAGCCAATTGCACCGGACGTGAACACAGAACATCAATTACAAATCAAATCAAATCAAATCAAATCAAATCAAATCAAATATTTTATTGTCATATAAACTTTACAGTTTGTGACCAACATATATTAATACAATAAACACAATAAACATATATACATACATATTAAACATACACAATAACAACAGCATCAAAATTTATAACAACAAACAAGCTGTAAAGAGTCCCCTACCCTCATTTCTAATGACTTTTTCAAGAAGGGTCCTAACTTATTTGTTATAGCTAAACGAGCATCTCTTGAATGTGTTTAATTTTTATGTGTGCGTAGAATGAAAATAAAATATAACCTGATAACCTTGGACATCGTATTCTAAACCTTTGCGTTTCATAGACACATTTAAAAAAATAAAAATCACAAAAATACTAAACTCAGAGGAAAATCAAATCGGAAAGTCCCTAATCACATCACAAAACACATAAAAACGAATGGACAAACAACTGTCATATTCCTGACTTGGTTCAGGCATTTTCAAATGTAAAAAATGGATAGTTTTATAACGCTAAACCTCTCATTTTGTACGACAGTCTCATCCGTTGAAATTTCGCGTGTCTGTCGTCAGAGAATTTATACGTCACATATTTTTGTCGTTCAATGTTTATACAAACCAATTTAAATTTTTTCACATGGCCAATGGGATACAGGGTTGAAAACAGAAAACAGAAGCATACATGTCAAGTATCTTTAAGTCGTGTGCACACATTCGTACCAGACCGGTCACTTGAGTAAAAGAAGCATACATGTCAAGTATCTGTAAGTCTTGTGCCATATTCGTACCAGACCGGTCACTTGAGTAAAAGAAGCATACATGTCAAGTATCTTTAAGTCTTGTGCACACATTCGTACCAGACTGGTCACTTGAGTAAAAGAAGCATACATGTCAAGTATCTTTAAGTCTTGTGCACACATTCGTACCAGACTGGTCACTTGAGTAAAAGAAGCATACATGTCAAGTATCTTTAAGTCTTGTGTGCACACATTCGTACCAGACCGGTCACTTGAGTAAAAGAAGCATACATGTCAAGTATCTTTAAGTCTTGTGCACACATTCGTACCAGACTGGTCACTTGAGTAAAAGAAGCATACATGTCAAGTATCTTTAAGTCTTGTGCACACATTCGTACCAGACCGGTCACTTGAGTAAAAGAAGCATACATGTCAAGTATCTTTAAGTCTTGTGCACACATTCGTACCAGACTGGTCACTTGAGTAAAAGAAGCATACATGTCAAGTATCTTTAAGTCTTGTGCACACATTCGTACCAGACCGGTCACTTGAGTAAAAGAAGCATACATGTCAAGTATCTTTAAGTCTTGTGCACACATTCGTACCAGACCGGTCACTTGAGTAAAAGAAGCATACATGTCAAGTATCTTTAAGTCTTGTGCACACATTCGTACCAGACTGGTCACTTGAGTAAAAGAAGCATACATGTCAAGTATCTTTAAGTCTTTTGCACACATTCGTACCAGACTGGTCACTTGAGTAAAAGAAGCATACATGTCAAGTATCTTTAAGTCTTTTGCACACATTCGTACCAGACTGGTCACTTGAGTAAAAGAAGCATACATGTCAAGTATCTTTAAGTCTTGTGCACACATTCGTACCAGACTGGTCACTTGAGTAAAAGAAGCAGGTTTAGTAAAGTAAAAATAGCGAAAACATGTTCATATCGCTTGATCTACAAAAAAATCTACATTATGTACGAAAACATCTACAAAGCGAAGAATCAAATACAATATCATTGTCATCCTTACACTAAGCCCGAAGCCTAGAGCACGTATACGTGTTATCTATAACACCATTTAAGCCATAAAAAATAAACCTTTAAACGAAAAAAGATGATTTATTCAGTTCAGGATATAATCATATGGATATTATTGACTCACTTAAGACAAATCCAAGATAACCACGTCAATTATAATCATTAAATATCGTATGTTGGTTTTTTTTTTCTTTTTTTATTTAGTGGTCAAGTAATGTTGCTTGGTTACCGTTTCATCATATATCGGATGATGAAATAATATCAGCAAATTACAAGTATGGTTGAATTTGATATTGTGACGTAAAGTATGATGCTGCACTTTATCACATTATAGCATATTCATAATAGGTTACAAATGAATACAATTTAATAAAGACAAAATATAAGAAGGTTGTATCTTCAATACTATGTATAGCGTAGTGACTGTGTATAAGTTATTGATGAGTTCATCTTCTCCCAACACATTTAATCGGAATACCTCGGAATACTACGATCTGATATCTGAAAGGAGATTTCATGTAATGACAATATATTGTTCCAACAAATCACTAATATTGTTCAGTAAAGTACACTAATGTACAGAGAAGAATGATCCAGACCCTAAAATACTAACTATGTTAATATAAAAGAACTAAGATGGCGTGCTAAAAATGAATATTTGATATAATAAAATCGTGTTAAATATTATATTCTCCCAACTCAAAAATCCTATTTGTTGAACAAACCAATTATTTGATATATTTATTGATTCATGTTTGTTTCACGGTGATATGAATACATTGTCAACAAACATATATCAATATATAGTTAAATAACAACAAATACGCAGAGGTGATATAATTTTACTTTTGTTATAACTAATCTTTTATCTTTTAAAATTAAGGGTCTGTGACAGCTAGACTTTCTTTCCTCCAATCTGTCCGTCTGTATAATATTCAAAGACTATATAAGCACATGCACATGGACAGGTGTATGCAAAGGTACCGTAGGGTGAAACTAGTTCAGTTGATATTGACCCCATCCACCCCACACCCCCCACACACACTAGATGAATATCACTTTAAAATGATAATGCAGGCTGAATCGAACATGTAGAATGCACATTAATATGTGATATGGTTGTCTTCAATAGCATCGTTTAATTCACAAGTTTTATGAAAAGGGTAAATTGTTCTGTAAAATAATATCTTAGGCTACTAAACACTTTGTTATAGTTGTATCAGAAAATATTAATCATAGAATGTTTATAATCTTTTATACTATACCTGTATATTTGTCCAATGGGATTTGTTCTATTTATACATATAATTTTACTTATAAATAAACTGGTTATTTATAAATATAGGTGTTTTCGTTGATCCGCGGATTACACAACCTGCGGTAATTTTAAATATTTGAATATGATTTTACCATTTTGGACAATAAGCTATTAATCTGTGAATCATTTCAAAATCTTCTTAAATTTTTTAACAAATTCATGTTAAAACATATTTTGATTAAACATTTCGTAATATCTGGGGCTACAAATTACACCCTGAATGGGTCAAAGGCATAACAATTACATGTATATAAGGATTTTTCAGTAAATGGATTTGGATAGTAAACTGCACATTGCTAGAAAACAAAGAAATAATAATGCCAACGTTAAAAACATTTATTCATTTATTAATAAAATGCACATTTATACCCCTAGGGGTTGAAAACATACATTACAATTACAATAAACGTAATACAAATAGACAGGAAATACGAAAAAAAGATTTTAAAAACATTGATAAACAATATTTTAATTGGGATTGATTTTGGGAGTTTTGGTCCCAAAATTTTAGGAATTAGGGGCCAAAAAGGGGCCCAAATAAGCATTTTTCTTGGTTTTTGCACCATAACAGACACCACAGTATTGTGCAATAGTAAGAAATTTTCAATTGCACAGTATTGCGCAATAGCAAGAAATCTTCAATTAGCAAGCATTTTCAATTGCACAGTATTGCGCAATAGCAAGAAATATCTAATTGCACAATATTGTGCAATAGCAAAAAATTTTCGAAAATTGGAGTTATCTTTCTTTGTCCAGAATAGTAGTTGAATCAACTTAAATCATTGTTTTATACAATATACAATGTATATTCACTTTTACTACCAACTGATAAATTAAAACAATCTTTACCAAGTTCAGTGATAACAAGCACCTTTTTTACATTTTAATATTTTATGATGTATTTAAATGAATAGTTATTGTTGCAAACTCCATTAGAAATTTGAATTGAGATCAGTTTTGGAATAAGAGAAAGGGGGATGTGAAAAAAAAATTGGGGGGGGGGGGGGGGGGGTGTTAAATTTTTCTCATTTCAGATTTCATAAATAAAAAAAAAATTCTTCAAACATTTATTTGAGAGGATTAATATTCAACAGCATAGTGTATTGCTCAAAGGCAAAACAAAAATTTTAAGTTCATTAGACCACATTCATTCTGTGTCAGAAACCTATGCTGTGTCAACTATTTAATCACAATCCAAAAAATGTGCATACTTGCCCCAACCGTTCAGGGTTCAACCTTTGCGGTCGTATAAAGCTGCGCCCTACGGAGCATCTGGTTATAGTTCGTCCTTATGTTGAACTGTTAAACTACTGTCCCAGATTAGGAAAGGGTTGGGATCCCGATAACATGTTTAAGCTCTCCACATTCTGTATGTATGTGCCTGTCCTAAGTCAGGAGCCTGTAAATCACTGTTTGTCGTTTGTTGATGTGCTACATATTTGTTATCGTTCATTTTTTGTAAATAAATTAGGCCATTAGTTTTCTCTTTTGCTTTGTTTTGCATTTGTCATTTCAGGCCTTTTATAGCTGACTATTGGGTATGGGCTTTGCTCTTAGTTCAAGGCCGTACGGTGACCTATAGTTGTTAATTTTTGTGTCATTTGATCTCGTAGAGAGTTGTCTCATTGGCAATCATACCACATCTTCTGTTTTATATGTTTTAAATCATTATTGATTATTCACATTACATCATAAAAGAAATGGATTCATTATCCAGAACTTTGCACTCATAAAAAGGTATTTGAGAGCGTGGCCTATATCTTCCAGTTTTAATAGCAATGGAATGACCACTAATTCTAAAATTGCATGAATAAGTTTTCTTGTATCAAGATTAAGGTACTAAGTCAAATGAAATTCTTGTTTATTTTCAGTTTTTATATGCTTAAACAAAAACAGTTTCCTATTTTTGTCAAGTGATGATTTCTTATCATGGAGTGTTTTTGAGCCGATTCTTCTCCATCCTGGTATCCCAACTGCAGTGGCTGTTGCGACAATGGTTCCGTGGATGAAATACCCGGATGTAATGATCTTGTCCAGGAGTCCTTTATATGCGAGGTCTTCCGCTCCTCTGTTGGTCTTTAGTTCAGCCAGCCTGTTATTATTTATTCCAGAGACGCGAAATCGTCCTATTGTTATTATTTTCAGCTCTACCTCACTTTGGGACACTTTCCAGCCAGGAGACGGCCGATGACGATATCTCGACAAGCATGCAGAGTCCAACCTTGGCATGGCAGCACTGTGACTTTAACGTTAGGATGAATGAAATAAAACGTTGTCCTTATATACGAAAAATGGAATTGACCGAAAAATTCCATATGAAAAACATCAGCAAATTTCGCGACGCATAATGTTATATGCACTTTTAGCGACTCGCAAATTTCATGTAGCAAAAGAACGTGCATAAATTCGAAGATGCAATTAACCGTTCGTTTTACCATGTAAAATATACAGTTTTTTATGAAGCAGGGGGTAGACCCGTGCTACATGTATTTGGTATCGTTTACGCTATGTTAATCAATAATATTTGCAAGTTTGTCCATCTTGATAGGTCTGGCATTTTCATTTTTTCTGCTTTATGTAAATGGACACTCTTGTATATAAAACAAATTTTGTACATCATGACAATTATATCAGCAAATACATTTTAACTTGACTCATTTCTTTGTTGATATTAACATGTATTTGCTATGGATTGTTGCTTTTCTTTAGGAATTAGGTGGTGATTTGTTCAACTAAACCATATTTGGACATTAAAGGGTACATGTATTAGTATGTGAGATAATATATAAAGCTCACAGTAGATTTGAACGCTATATATGGACATTTAACAGATAACCGTGGATATGGATATTTAGTCCCGGGCACCTTATATGGATATGACATAGCTCCATTTTTTTATGAGAGAAAACTAATATTGATCGTAAAGTATTATGATAAATAGACGAGAAATTTAGATCAATACACACATTGTAGCTAAGAAGTATGTTGTAAAGGTTAAGGTCCTTTTTTTCATTGCCTTTTAAAATGTACAATAGACTAAAACCGTAATATCGGTTAAATACACATGCATTAGTTAGTTTGTTTATAATAAGTCAGAACCGATCAAGCAGAGATCCCAATTTTAGTATATTAAAGTAACGAAATATAATAATTGTATACGGTGTGTATGCTCTTAGACTATTCGGAACAATTTTTGTAGATTTATAATGAACTTATTTTTTTCTGTTTCTAAAACATAAAAGAGGCTACCTAAAATGAAATCAAAACGCTTTAATGGAAGTAAAGAACGAAAGGTCCAACTACTGCACAAATAACATCACGCGGAAGAGTAAAGATTGGAAGAAGGAGACGGTGGTGCATATTTGGACTTCAAATATTGAAGTTCTACAAAAAGGTGATGTTTTTTTTTTCGCAAAACTTAATGGATAAGTATGCAAATTCTAACAGCATGAAATTTCAAATATTATAAAATATCATGGTTGGATAATAGCATAATTTTTTTTTTTTTTACAAAAACAAATGCATAAAAATTGTCCTTGGTGTACTATTATCTAGTGGAATGTTTCTAACAAAACATTACAATAGTTGAAACATTTGAACTTATAATTCGGCTAACATTATAAGAAGAGTGCCTCATTAAATCCAAAAGGTACATGGGTCTGTAAAGAAGTACCCGATGGACAGTGAGAATTTAGACTGCCTTTTAAAATAAAGGAATCGTTGGATAGGGGTTGCATGGTTGTTCCTAGGGACAATAACGATACGAGAGCACACACTAACTATAAACTATAGGCATCGGATTCAATGTCCTCATTTTTCAGGCGTGGCTGTGTATTTATACATCCTAGACACATACGCAACTCATAGCATGGGTTTTGTTGAAAATTTCTGGGATGACTATTTTTATATACTCAAGTCCCCTTGTGGTTGTTTTGCAGTTCTGGGAAACTCCGTTTGACCAAAAGTGCAAATAAAAATTGGAACCAGGTCAGATATTTCATTTCTACTTTTATAATGACGTATTGAGTTGTAAGATTTTTCGAAAGTCATTTGGAAAAATCGAAAGTGAAGAATTTCTTGAATTCCAGCATATATAATTAGAACATTATATATTTTTGACCCGACTTATTACGAATCTTTTGTCTTAACATTGCCATTTTTTTCCTTTTCAACTCTAAGCTGCATTTGACGTTCTACCTTAGACTACACCTTTGTCACGCCTCATTATTTACGTTCAAAATACAAAAATTGTCAATCTAATTAAACATGTTCAAAGTTTATGTAGATTATTTCTTAAAAGGGTAAATTTTTAGCCTAAATCACGCCGTTAGGTTTCTCCTTATTTGACCGACCGTGCAAGTCTCTCAATGGTAGTCAAGGTCGTTAGAAAACCCCTCGTCGTCGTCCTTTGGAATGATTAAAAATTTCCATGTTTGGGACTTTAATAGCTTACTATGCATTATGGGAATTGTTTGTGTTGATACCCATACGGTGACCTATAGTATTTCACATCCTTGTCCAGTTAACTCTGGTGGATAGTTTTCTCATTGGAAATCATATCACACCTTTTTATTTTTAAATGTAAAGTCAAATAAATGCATGATGAGACATAAGATCATTCAATAAACTGTAAAATATTTATAAAAAAAGTTCTTTTTGTTGATGAGTTAGATGGCTTTCATCAATAAATTATTTTAAATTCTACGTAAACAGATAATTTGATCAGTTTATATACTACATGTATCTGGTACATAGCTTTAATTCTATTGAAAAAAACTATCAAAAGTCCGATCTTTCTATTCTTAATTAATTGACACTTTTTTCTTCCAAATCTCTAGCATAAAAAAAATTAAGCCATTCTTATAGGATTGAAAAAAGGCGGGATATACCAATGGAAGAACATAAAGAGAAGAGAAACATACAAAATCGTGGAGAGAAAAAAAAAGATAAGAAAACCAACAACAGTCCCACAAAACAACAGAAATAAATAAAAAATATTTAAAAAATAGCTGAACTGACAAGTTACTACAATTAATGATGAAATCTATTCGTCGTATTTCTACGGAAGCCGATAAGGGCCATTAAAAAAAATAATTATGTCGTAATTACGACATAGCATGTCGTAATAACGACATCGCTATGTCGCAATTTCGACATCGCATGTCGTAATTACGACATCACTATGTCGTTTAACGACATCGCTATATATATAAAAGAATATGCATTATGATTGCCAAGAGACTATCAACACAGAAATTAACAACTATAGGTCATCATAATCCTTCAATAATGAGAAAATCCCCCCGTTTAGTCAGCTATAAAAGAGGGACGAAAGATACCAGGGCGGGAGAGTCCCCGAAATGACAGCTGTTTAACAATTTAATTCAAACGAGTAAAAATGATGGTTTTAATAATGTACTAACAAATACCGAAAAACGAATATGTAACACAGCAACAAATGACAACCACTGAATTACAGACTCCTAACCGCTATGTGATAATATCGACAACCTTATAGTTTATCTTTTCACTTTTTGAGGCGATAGGAATTTCAAAATGGTCGTCAGTAAAGGCAAAGTTTGTAGCGTAAACAAATTCATCTGTTCTTTTTGAGAATAATGAACACTCTATGCAATCAAGCTTAATTAAAGTTATTCACTTTTATTTATAATCAAGTCAAATGAGACCCAGTTGAATGGGGAGCAATTCACCCTCCTTGGTACAGATTTGTGTAAATAATGAAGTCCTGCATTTCCATTGCAGGTTGTGAATAAGATGAATTTTAAGCTTTTCCCAATAAAGACTATGTTAGACTTTGGACTCATAGTGCTCAGACCCACAGATCTCTGTACCTTCATTTGTACACACTTGAACTTTAATGTACTACTGAGGCTTGATGCAAATTATAACTGCACTGCTATTGATGGTTCTTAATGAAATTCTTCAAGCGTCCTCCCCATTTAAGCCCTATTAAAACTTTGTACCCCAAGTTATTTTAACCACTGTTCCATGGCCACGACAACTATTCCTACAAACTTGGGGGAGGGTTGGGATCCCGCTAACATGTTTAACCCCAACACATTCTTTATGTATGTGTCTATCCAAAGTCAGGAGCCTGTAATTCAGTGGTTGTCGTTTGTTTATGTTTTACATATTTATGTTTCGTTTATTTCTGTACATACAATAGGCTGCTAGTTTTTCTCCTTTATATTATATTACATTTGTCATTTCGGGGCCTTTTATAGCTGACCATGCGGTATGGGGTGTGATCATTGTTGAAGGCCGTACGGTGACCTATAATTGTTAATTTCTGTGAAATTTGGTTTCTTATGGAGAGTTGTCTCGTTGGCAATCATACCACATCTCCTTTTTTATATTTACTCCTCATTATATAAGGATAATCCATTCTCTAAGATTGGTCCAACATGGCCTAATAGTTCTTATGGAGAAGATTTTCAAAGCTTTTTCCATTGGAGCCTATGTTAAACTTTGGACCCCTAATACTCGAACCTAATGGATCCCCTGACCTTCGCCTATCACCTATGGAAGTTGTGTCTAGTATTCGAAGTGGTATGCGAGCGATTGCTATCGCTTGTTGTCCGTCGTCGTCTATTTTACGTGTATTTTTACTCTCCTTCGAAACTATACTGTGCAAAGTTCTTTGAAAGTTAGTTTGATTTTTTCGTATTAAATCTTTCCTTTACAAAAGGCGTTTGTCGATTTTTACTCCTTAAAAGCACAGCGGCTGTTACTAACTTGAAAAATAAGATATAATGGGCACACATTATTTTTTTGATAATATCTCGAAAACCGTTACATTTATCCCAAATCTGTCGAGGGTTCATCATGACAAAATGGACCAATACCGAAAATTTCAGAATGATCCGTTTGCGTCCTATCAGAGTTTTGTCCTCTTAAACATTTTTTTGGATAGCTGCTTGTATTATCATCACTTGGCGTCCGCCGATTATGACCGGCAACCAACAATATGGAGACCGATACTTAGTAAAGGCAATAGTAGAATAAATAGAAATAAAAATAAACGGTTACTACAGACTATGACGGACGACAAGCAATTGCAAAACCACACATAACCCTTCCAGTACTAAACACACCTTCTTGCTACATACATGCCAAATATAATAGAGGCTCCAAGGAACCTGAATTGTTCCCCATTTATAAGGGTCCTATTCGACTTGATTATGAAATAAAGTTCTATCATGTGCAGACATATAGAGTCAATAACTTTAATATCAATCAAGTTTGATTGAATTCAGAGTTTATCATTCTCAAAAAGAAAATGAATATGTTTACAATAGGGTTTTGATACAAACTTTGTCCTCACTGGCGGCCATATTTAATTTCGGATCATGTCAAACGCAACAGCTCTTTTTAAAGACATCATATACTAGGTACACAATGTATATTTATACTAAGTTTAAACTCAGTCTTTTTAGTGTTCTTGAGAAGAATATTTTGAACATTTTTAAAGTCCCTTGACGGTCATGTCTTTTAACCAATTTGTAACTATAAGTTACAACACTTGAATAGGACCTTATAGTGCACACGTATATCATGTTTGATTCGATTCTGATAAGTGGTTCTTAAAATAAAGATGAAAATGTTGTTTCCCATATTGTTTCAATACTCACAACGTAACAAGGCTAAGGTTGTTATAATGATATAGCGATGTCGTTATTTCCACATGTTATGTCGAAATTATGACATAGCGATGTCGTTATAACGACATATTATGTCGAAATCACGACAAAGTGATGTCGTAATTACGACATGTTATGTCGAAATTACGACATAATTTTTTTTTTGAATGGCCCTTATCGGCTTCCGTATATTTCAAACTATGCTGTACCAGATAATTATATTGTTCATAGCTTTAATGATTATGTATGAAATACAAGGAGAGAAACATAAATGATACTACCATATATTAGATTTATGATACTACAATATAAAAAATCACATCAGACATTGTGTTTGTTTTCTTACAAATGACTTTGCTTTATAGAGTTTTGGAGTCTTCGAAACCTAATAAAATAAAAATTGCGCGCACACACACACACACTATTTTTTCGTTTTTTTTTAAAGACATTTTATAATGACCCAGATGTTTTATTTTGATTTTTGATTCTCTCGTGTGGTGTTATGCGTTTACTTCCATTAAAATACATACTAACAACCAGATTATTTATTTGAGAAATTGAATGAGATGACCATTTGATGTTCTTGGGGAAGCAGGACGATTTCGGACTGACTTTTATTTTTCATCACATTTAACCCAGTGCCGCTGTCACGATCATGATTTTCGAGGTTCAATATTTTGTTCTGTAGGTCATAGTGTTTATAGATCAATGAATTTTTGGCAGATATCAGCCAAATGAAATTTGAATTATCTATCGAAGAGGCTTACTTTCGGAAACGTTATTTTCAATTTTGATTTATAGAATGTCTTCACTGCCTGTTTTGGCCAGTATGACATTCTAAAACAAGTCCTAAAATAAACAATCCAATCGATAAGTTATTTTTAGAATAGGTGTTTTCCATGGGAATCCTCACCCAATGATATAAAAATGGACGTTAAATTACGTATTACACAAGTTGGGGTAATTTCAAACGATCCAGACCTATTTCAAAGCTTATGTTCAAAAGAAACAATGTAAGTGCGTATTACCAAATACCATTATCAATTGAAAAATGTAATATTTACTACTTTCTAATCGGAAATACAAATTAGTATACTTTTAGGAGCTTTTATATATATATATATATATACATTAAAGACGGAAAAAGAGGGGGGTATATATTTCTCTATCGTCATCTATATACTTATGAGTATGAAAATTTTCAAATATATAAAAAGGTATGATCATTTGGACGACATGTACATTATTCACACAGCGATTCTCAAGTTCATCAACACACAATACACAAATACAGTGCCGCATACACACACTTAACACATTAGTGGTGATTTCATCAGAAACTGCAGAAGAATGTAAGTTAACTTTATTTACTCATCTTTAAAAAAAAAAAAAAAAAACAATGCTTCAAATATTTGTTACACTACTAGTATATTGAATATGATGACATATGTACCTATGTTGTTTAGCATAACTAGACTAAATGCCTTAATTAATTCAATGTGCGTTCTTGGGTTATATGATATCATGGATATGTAACGAAATGTATAGATTTGGCACTTCGAATAATATTCAGGGGTTTGGATAAACCGAAGGAATACATAACATTTTCTTTCTTTATATAATATGATATAGATAACATGTATGATACAGGATGATACTTTACTTTTGCAATTACTGTTATATATATACAAGACTTAAACAAAAGTATAATGAGGCTTTGATACCCGCTGATACAGCTACTAACCCAACAAAAAGATCGGTCTTCCATTTTCCGTCAAGTCAGAATATGCTTAAAAGAACGATAACATTATTTTACGCAACACATTTGCCAATATAAACCAAAATCAAAATTTTACCAACGATGCTATTTTCCGCTTGTAGTTCATATAGGAGACCATTCTTACCATACTTGCTTCTTTAAAAAGCACTTGTCATAATACAGAATCAACGTATATGATTAGAGATAATTTAGATATTTGGTATGATTGCCATCGAGACAACTATCCACCAGAGACCAAGCATGCTTGTTTCAGTACATATGTCATTTTGTTATACCTTTATATTTCGAACTTAACAAAATACTAGTGTACATTTCCATAATTTGAGTTCACTTTTAAAACATCAATTAAAATAAGCATACTTTGAGAAATACTTTGTTAAACAATGATAAGATAAGGCAATAAAATAAATTTGGTTAGTTCAAAGCGCTTTTCTGTATACACCTTCACCAGGAACGATAGAACCTAAATAGGATGTATACACAATCTACACTATAAGTTCAATTTACCCCTGAGGAGTTAGTACCTTAGTTCTTGAGAGTTTCTAAACTTAACGGCGAAATTAAGAAAGGGATTTTAAAAACCATGTCAGTATCGATGTACTGCTTCTGAGGCGATATGAAAAAAAACACAACCATTTGAAGAACATTGTAATTACATCTATGATTGTACGATATTATCGTTTGAGATACTTCCGTTTTGTTTTGATATTTAAAATCAGCAAAAAATTCAAGTAAATTTTTTGGCGTCATTAACTAATATGTCGAACACGTGACATGGATTCCACGTGTATATCAATTAACCCTTTAAACATAATTTGGTCTGCGCATACGTTGAAAAATGCTGCGTAAGTGGAAATGAATATATTAAGATATGACGTAATTTTGAAAAATTAAATAAATAGTTATCAAAACGTTTGACTTGATTTACAATCTTGTTAAAGGTATCTGAAAAGTAACCTTTCCTTTTAGAATTATAAATAAACCATAGTGTCGGCTCTAGATTAAAAAAAGTAGGTTACATATACCAATTTAAAAAAAAGTCAGATATATGCGCATGCGGTTTTTTTCCCTGAGTAAGCAAAAAATTATAAATAGACATGACGTAATGTCAACGCTAATAAAAGGTAAGTCGTAATCTTATATAAGGAGTTAAAATCGTAATAAGAAGGGCTGATAATTATGAAATAAGTATACACAGTATAAACTCAAATAAGTGATATATACTGTATTGTCAATTTAAAGCTATGTATATTCAAATAAAGAAGATGCGTTTTAACTTTTTTTTAGAAAGAATACATGATCATATCTGCTAGTACTTTATAGAAATTTATGTTTTTGTTACAGTTTTATAAAATGCTGGATAATTCTTATATATGTGATTTGGAAGATAATATACTTATGAAAATGGCAAACGGCAGCACCAATTTGGTAGATGCAACACTTCTAGCATTGGAAACTGGTGACATGGCGCCACTGATAAAGGAAGAGCTAAAATGTACAATACAGTCAAGACGATTAGCCAAGGGACAACACGAAATGAAAGTAGAATTTCCAGAGAAAACAAAACATGAGGTAGGTTAATAATAGTTATAAAAAATGATTAAAATACAGATCCGAAAACGCGGCATTCTTATTTCCACTGTTTAAATGCCATTTTGGGATCCACTGGTTTTGTGAGATCAAAATTTTGAAGACTGAAATTTCATAAATGAGTGTTGTAAGATTGTGGTACACAGCTTGGACACATTATTTGTATTTAAGCATTTAAACTTCATAAAACACATTGTACTCAATTTGTCAGTTTATCACTGACAGGCGGGTTTACCTTTTGTTTATTAATCCATTGGTTTTATTTGTTTATTTATGGTCTTTGAACATCGGTTATCTTCTGTTGCCTTAATTTATTGGAACCATCACTAAATTCCTTCAGTACTACAAGATAAAAATATTTTAAATTAAGATATCTAACATTTACGAATTCAGATTATAAAACAATCATAATAAAGAATTAGCGACAACGGAAGGCATACCATATGCGGGTTTCGGAAACGAAAATCTTCAGCCTGAAAGGCACCAACACATTGCAAAGAAAGAGCTTTTTTTATTATTTAAAAATTGTCATTGAATTTCAAATTCTTTGTTTCAGTTAACAGAGGAAGAGCAGGATAAAATTGTTAAACGTCGTGAACAAAATAGATTAGCAGCACAAAGATTTCGGGATAGAAAGAAAACTAATTCTACATCACTTTGCAAGGTAGGTTAAAAATGTTTTTTTCAAACAAATTGAATTGCATTGGGCAACAGGCAAAGCATATGTCAGCGCACTCCATAAAATAAGGTACTATATATTACAATCAAACAAAAACAAAAAAAACACATACAAAAAACACAAGGACAACGTTAACACAACATTTTTTAAAAACTACCTTAAGAGGCAGCTCAGGCTGACAGGACGGATGCTTCAAAAAGCTAACTCAGATAGAAAATATTAATATGCTTATGATTATATCAGTAGATTCTTTTAAATTGTATTTGAAAAAAAGAAAGATTTGCCTTTGATAAAACTTAAATTTGGGTTTATGAAATTGTATTTAAACACATTTTAAATATCGATAGATAATTGAAAATAACAGAATAGTAAATATTTGTTAAAATGGTTAAATTAGTAATGTTATTATTAAGTAATGATTATTTTGATAAATTCGTAACAATTTGTGACGATATATTACACCTATATAAAAGTAAATATCAAATAAATATATCATCAGATTTGTAGCTTTTAACTAAATTCATCATTGTAGAAAATACAAGAACTGGAAGCAGACAACACACAGAAATCATATGAAATTAGGAATCTCCGTGCAGAAAAGGCAAAGTTACAGACAATGCTATACGAACATCTCTTAGTTTGTCCTAGTGCCAAACAAAGTATCAAATTTGAACCATGAAATTTGGTACTAACACTGACCTATAATGGGATTCCATATACCCTTAATGACCATCAGGAGACAATTGTCAACTAACATAAGAAGAATAATTTGAATGTGTCCTTGCTGTCTTATCCTACATATACATGTACAACTAAATTGGTTGTAGAATTCTGGCAAGGACAAAGGACTTCAAAAATCTGACAGAGTAGAATGTTTTATCATTCATGATCATTAGTGTGAACTGTCCATACACTTAGCGGTAATAATGACTATCAAAAGACATATTGGTTGCATTCTTGATAAGATTACATTTATATTAATACCTATTCATTGCAATATACTTTATGTAAGCTAATTATATTTATGAAAGGGATACTTTATGTAAGCTAATGGGAAACATATATCATATACAATCTTATGAACTGTTGATAGTTTGATCAGTTATAATACTGATTAGTATTATATGAATGTTTGGTTGTTGAAATGCAAGAGTTGTCGTTAGATACATGTGCACTTATTGAAATAAAATTTCATTACCATCAAAATGTTTTTATCATTATTGTTTGATAACTGAATCATCAGATGATTTTGCAGCTTACAACAGTAAATTTCAGCTAGAAAATCTTAATTCAATAGGATTAGAATTGAGAATGGAAATAGGGAATATGTCCAAGAGACAACAACCCGACCAATGAAAAGATAACAGCCGAAGTCCATCAATTGGTCTTAAACGCAGCGAGAAAATCCCGTACCCGGAGGTTGTCCTCCGATTGGACCAAAAACAATTGTGTACTAGTTCAGTGAAAATAGACGTCATACTAAACTCAAAAACAATTAAATGAACTAAAATTAAAAAACAACAAGACTAACTAATGCCAGAGGTTCTTGACTTGGGACAGGCGCAACAATGCGGCGGGGTTAAACATGATGATCAGATTTTGTTTCGAAGATTAGTTGTTTATGAACAGCAAATTGCAAATTTTGTTGTTGAATGATTATATTATACGCCACTAATCAAATTGATTGTTCTAATCTCCAAATGCCGTTTCGATGCCAGGAATACAGACCTGTAGATAATATTCACAAAGGGCAATTAAAAATCATTAGTCGAGACAATATTATGGCCAATAGAAAAAAAGAAAATTAAGAATAATAGGAAACTGATAAGAGATCAGATTCACCTGAGATCACCCTTGGACTTTGGAGTTTGTGTTGCTGTGCAGTCCCTGGTCTACAATTATGTGTTTATATACCGGTGGTTGTATTTTGTTCTTTTTTTGCAATGGCGTTGTCAGTTTATTTTCTATTTGTGAGTGAATGTCTCTGTCGTATCTTTCCCATATTCTGCAATTATTCACGACTCGCAGCAAAGATTGGAAAAAACCTACTAATTTCTTATCTGATTTCTATTTTGCAATACATCAATTTTCCAAAAGAGGCTCGATCTTAAGGGACAATAAAACATTGATAATAGAAAAGACAATCTCTTTGAAACATAATCTAGTATATAGGTATTAGCAAGACATGCGGTCGGACATGAACATAGCGGATAAAAATTAATAGCTCGAACAATGTGAACTGCCTTTAATTAGAGGCAACAGCTTACCGATGTTCAAATATCGTAATTTCATTTAGAATATAAATTTGAACCTTGGCTTTCCAAACCAAATATCGTGTGTACTAAACTCGAAATCATGCATTTTATTAACATTTCCAGTCAAATTTCACACTTGTGATGAACGACAGGTAAAACAAAATGGGTTTATTCAAATGCAAGCAATGGTTATTAAGAAGAAAAATTGGAAGCATGAACAGTAATTTAAAAAAAAATTGTAGAAGGTTGGTACATTCAATCATGAATCAAAAAAGTCAAACAACATTTGAGCCAAAAAAAAAAAAGGAAAGTCAATTTCCACATAAAACTTAAGATTGAGCATTTCAAAATCCACCAAAACTCGGAAGTGAGCTCAAACGCTTTGTTACTTATACCTGTCACCACGGTTTTCTAGCAATTAACAAAAACAATATATCAAATAAATATAAATAAAACCTTCACTAGGTCCCAATAACATGCATTTTATAACACTTTCTGAAATCGATTATAATTATGATTTGATATGAGCGTCCCTGATGAGTCTTATGTAGACGAAACGCGCGTCTGGCGTATTTAATTAAAATCCTGATACCTTTGATAACTAATTATAAAAGTAGCTAAATGACTGAGAATATCGATGAATATTTACACAATTTTGTGAAATATTACACATCACACGTATGAGTTAGATATGTATAGTAAAACGTTTTTTTGGGGGAACCCTATACCTGGTCTATTTAAATTAAACGTTCCATACAAATGTACATGTATTGTAATATACATTTAACTATGACGTAGACATTTCCAAATATAAACATTATATGTATTTAGAAATTCTTAATCTAATATTTTAAATGATATCATCAACATACATCGTCATAATAACAATGTGTAGATGAAACGCTTCAAAAATAATTTCTGATTTGACCTCCTCTGAGAAAATTACCACAGGTTAACCAAAAGTATTTCAGACGATCAAGTCGACTTTTTTTTATAAATATAAAAAAATAAACTTTAATTACTATCAATAGGGATTTAATTTAAGTAAGTTTAGGCGAGATACACGAAAAAGTAACCTGCGCAACCCTGAATATCTCCCTGTTATGTAAGCTATATTAATATGATGAAAACTTATCCATCATTTTAATTTCTACTGAAGAAAATACCTGTATCAAATCAGGAATATGACAGTTGTTATCACAGGCACTCGTCACAGAATTGTCCCCTATATATTGTTATATAAAGAGTCAAAATTTAAAATCAAATATTTAAATACCAAGGATGTATGCACAATCTACACTATGATCCACTATAAGTTCAATTTACCCTTGAGGAGTTAGTACCTTAGTTTCTTGAGAGTTTCTAAACTTAACGATGTACTGACTACTGAGGTGATATGAAAAAAAAGACACAACCATTTGAAGAACATTGTAATTACATCTATGATTGTACGATATTATCGTTTGAGATACTTCCGTTTTGTTTTGATATTTAGAATCAGCAAAAATTCAAGTAAATTTTTTGGCGTCATAAACTAATATCTCGAACACGTGACATGGATTCTACGTGTATATCAATTAACCCTTTAAACATAATTTGGTCCGCGCATACGCTTGAAAAATGCTGCGTAAGTAGAAATGAATATATTAAGATATGACGTAATTTTGAAATATTTACTAAATACGTTATCAAAACGTTTGACTTGATTTACAATCTTGTTAAAGGTATCTGAAAAGTAACCTTTCCTTTTAGATTTATAAATAAACCATAGTGTCGGCTCTAGATTAAAAAATGTAGGTTACATATACCAATTTAAAAAAAAGTTAGATATATGCGCATGCGGTTTTTTTCCCTGAGTAAGCAAAAAATTATTAATAGACATGACGTAATGTCAACGCTTATAAAAGTTAAAGTCGTAATCGTATATAAGGAGTTAAAATCGTAATTAGAAGGGCTGATAATTATGAAATAAGTATACGCAGTATAAACTGAAAAAAAGTGATATATTGTATTGTCAATTTAAAGCTATGTATATTCAAATAAAGAAGATGCGTTTTAACATTTTTTTTAGAAAGAATACATGATCATATCTGCTAGCACTTTATAGAAATTTATGTTTTTGTTACAGTTTTATAAAATGCTGGAAAATTCTTATATATGTGATTTGGAAGATAATATACTTATGAAAATGGCAAACGGCAGCACCAGTTTGGTAGATGCAACACTTCTAGCATTGGAAACTGGTGACATGGCGCCACTGATAAAGGAAGAGCTGAAATGTACAATACAGTCAAGACGATTAGCCAAGGGACAACACGAAATGAAAGTAGAATTTCAAGAAGAAACAAAACATGAGGTAGGTTAATAGTTATAAAAAATGATTTAAATAAAGATCCGAAAACGCGACATTCTAATTTCCACTGTTTAAATGCCATTTTGGGATCCACTGGTTTTGTGAGATGAATATCAACCATCAAAATTTTGAAGACTGAAAATTCATAATTACCAAAACCAGAAAGTTAGGCGGAGTGTTGTACGATGGTGGTACACAGCTTGGACACATTATTTGTATTTTAATGAGATTAATAGTTAAACTTCATAAAACACATTGAACGCAATTTATCAGTTGATCACTGACAGGCGGGTTTAGTTTTTGTGTGTTGCTCCATTGGTTTTATTTGTTTATTTATGGTCTTGGTTATCTTCTGTTGCCTTAATTTATTGGAAGACTGACGATAACAAATATGGAATTTTCAAGACCGTTGGAATCATCACTAAATTCCTTCAGTATACAAAGAGATAAACATATTTTTAAATTAAAATATCTAGCATGTTGTACGCGCACATCCAGATTCTAAAAACAAATAAAGAATAAGCGACAAAGAAGAGTATACCATTTGCGGGTAACGAAAAGAGTTTTTTTATTTAAAAATTGTCATTCTTCTTCTTTGTTTCAGCTTACAGAGGAAGAGCGGGATAAAATTGTTAAACGTCGTGAACAAAATAGACAGGCAGCACAAAGATTCCGAGATAGAAAGAAAAATAATTCAACAACTCTTTGCAAGGTAGGTGTTAATGATTTGTTATAAACAGTATTTTATTAAAACAAATTGAATTGCATTCGACAACAGGCATTGCCTATGTCAGCGCTCTCAAGGTACACTAGTACAATCAAACAAAACAACACATACACAAACATAATGACAACACATAGCTGACTGGAAGGATGCTTCAAATAGTTAAAAAATAATAAATATTTTATGTTAATGATTATATCAGTAGATTCTTCAAAATGGTATTTGAGGAATATAAGATTTGCCTTTGATCATACTTACTCATAACTTATGTTAATGAAATTGTAATTAAACAGATCTAAAATATCTGTAAGTATCGAAAATAACAAAATTGTGAATATTTGTATAAACTGTTAAAATAGTATTTTTATTATTAAGTTATGATTATTTTGAACATTCGTGACTCCCGGCAATTTGTGACGGTCTAGTAGACAAATATAAAAGCTGATATTATAAGTTCAAAAATATCATCATATTTGTAGCTTTTAACTTGATAAAATATCGTTGTAGAAAATACAAGAATTGGAAGCAGACAACACACAGAAGTCATATGAAATTAGGAATCTCCGTGCAGAAAAGGCAAAGTTACAGAAAACGCTGTATGAGCATCTCTTAGTTTGTCCTAGTGCGAAACAAAGTATCAAATTTGAACCATGAATCTGACACTGACAGTGACCGTCATGTTGATACAACGGAACTGCATATCCCCATATATGACCACTAGGAGACAATGATGAACTAAACATACACAAAATAATTGGAATATTTCCTTATTGCCCTTATTCTACATCTACATCTAAATTCTGGTGAGGACAAAGAACGTGGAAAATCTATGACAGAGTAGAATGTTTTATCATTCATGATCATTAGTTTTAACTGTCCATACACTGTAATATTGAGAATGAAAGCACATAGTGGTTGGTTGATACGATTTCATTTATATTAACACCTATTCATTGGTGTATGCTTTATGTAAGCTAATTATATTTATCAAAGTGACACATCTATATACAATGTTTTATGAACTGTTATATAGTTTGATCAGTTATACTACTGATTTGTATTATGTGAATCTGTGGTTGTTGAAATGCAAGAGTTATCGTTTGATACATGTGCACTTATTGAAATAAAATTTCATAATCATCAAAATGTTTTTATCATTATTGTTTGATAAGTGAATCTTTAGATGATTTTGTAGTTTACAACAGTAAATTTCAGCTAGAAAATCTTAATTCAATAGTATTAGAATTGAGAATGGAAATAGGGAAAATGTCCAAGAGACAAAAATAGTGTACTAGTTCAGTGAAAATAGACGTCATACTAAACTCAAAAACATATAAATGAACTAAAATTAAAAAACGACAAGACTAACTAATGCCAGAGGTTCCTGACTTGGGGCAAGCGCAACAATTCGTCGGGGTTAAACATGATTATCATTTTGTTTCGAAGGTTGGTTGTTTATGAATTTTTGTTGTTGTATAATTATACACGCCACTAATCAAATTGATTGTTCTAATCTTCAAATGCTGTTTCGATGCCAGGAATACAGACCTGTAGATAATATTCACAAAGAGCAGTTACAAACCATTAGTCAAGACAATATTATGGCCAATAGAAAAAAAAGAAAATTAAGAATAATAGGAAACTCATATGAGATCAGATTCACCTGAGATCACCCTTGGACTTTGGAGTTTGTGTTGCTGTGCAGTCCCTGGTCTACAATTGTGTGTTTATATACCGGTGGTTGTCTTTTGTTCTTTTTTGCAATGGCGTTGTCAGTTTATTTTCTATTTGTGAGTGAATGTCTCTGTCGTATCTTTCCCATATTCTGCAATTATTCATGACTCGCAGCAAAGATTGGAAAAAAACCTAATAATTTCTTATCTGATTTCTATTTTGCAATACATCAATTTTTCAAAAGAGACTCAATCTTAAGGGACATCAAAACATTGATAATAGAAAAGACAATCTCTTTGAAACATAATCTAGTATATATAGGTATTAGCAAGACATGCGGTCGGACATGAACATAGCGGATAAAAATGAATAACTCAAACAATGTGAACTGTCATTGAATAAGAGGCAACAGCTTACCGATGTTCAAATCTCTGAATTCATTTAAAATATATGAAACGAACAATAACAAATGTTGAAAACATGTCACATTATGTATACTGGAAATTAAGGTCTGCATATTCTCAGTCAAAGTGTCATATCGACATAGATATAACTAGAACCTTGGCTTTCCAAACCAAATATCGTGTGTACTAAACTCGGAATTATGCATTTTTATTGATATTTCCAGTCAAACTTCACATTTTGTATGAACGACTGGAAAAACTTGTTCTTAATCAATGGTCATCTTTTTATACGACCGCAAACATTTTAATTTTTGGTCGTATATTGCTATCACGTTGGCGTCGTCGTCGTCGTCCTGCGTCGTCTTGCGTCGTCGTCGTCCGAATACTTTTAGTTTTCGCACTCTAACTTTAGTAAAAGTGAATAGAAATCAATGAAATTTCAACACAAGGTTTATGACCACAAAAGGAAGGTTGGGATTGATTTTGGGAGTTTTGGTCCCAACATTTTAGGAATTAGGGGCCAAAAAAGGGCCCAAATAAGCATTTTCTTGGTTTTCGCACTGTAACTTTAGTTTAAGTGAATAGAAATCTATGAAATTTTGACACAAGGTTTATGACCACAAAAGGACGGTTGGGATTGATTTTGGGAGTTTTGGTTCCAACAGTTTAGGAATTAAGGGCCAAAAAGGGCCCAAATAAGCAATATTCTTGGTTTTCGCACAATAACTTTAGTATAAGTAAATAGAAATCAATGAAATTTAAACACAAGGTTTATGTCCACAAAAAGAAGGTTGGGATTGATTTTTGGAGTTGAGGTCACAACAGTTTATGAATTAGGGGCCAAAAAGGGGCCCAATTAAGCATTATGTTTGGTTTTTGCACCATAACTTTAGTATAAGTAAATAGAAATCTATGAAATTTAAACATATATAACCATAAAAGGAAGGTTGGGTTTGATTTTGGGAGTTTTGGTCCCTACAGTTTAGGAATAAGGGGCCCAAAGGGTCCAAAATTGAACTTTGTGTGATTTCATCAAAAATTGAATAATTGGGGTTCTTTGATATGTCAAATCTAACTATGTATGTAGATTCTTAATTTTTGGTCCAATTTTCAAATTGGTCTACATTTAGGTCAAAAGGGTCCAAAATTAAACTTAGTTTGATTTTAACAAAAAATGAATCCTTGGGGTTCTTTGATATGCTGAATTTAAAAATGAATTTAGATTTTTAATTATTGGCCTAGTTTTCAAGTTGGTCCAAATGGGGGTCCAAAATTAAACTTTGTTTGATTTCATCAAAAATTGAATAAATGGGTTCTTTGATATGCCAAATCTAACTGTGTATGTAGATTCTTAATTTTTGGTCCAGTTTTCAAATTGGTCTACATTAAGGTCCAAAGGGTCCAAAATTAAACTAAGTTTGATTTTAACAAAATTTAAATTATTGGGCTTATTTGATATGCTTTATCTTAGCATGTACTTTGATTTTTGATTATGGGCCCAGTTTTCAAGTTGGTCCAAATCAGGATTCCATATCAAGTATTGTGCAATAGCAAGAAATTTTCAATTGCACATTATTGCACAATAGCAAGAAATATCTAATTGCACAATATTGTGCAATAGCAATTAATTTTCAATTGGAGTTATCATTCTTTGTATAGAATAGTATTTGATAATATATGTTGGAAATTTGCCAGACATGACTATGATGTCATTTTCTATTTTTATTTGCCAATAACTTTATGTAAATAACTTCATTGGAAATTTGCCAATATAAAATGTTGCTGATGAAGCTTTTCTTCCTTATCTTATCTAAAATGTTGTTAGATAATGTATGTTGGACATTTGCCAGACATGACTATGATGTCATTTTCTATTTTTATTTGCCAATAACTTTATGTAAATAACTTCATTGGAAATTTGCCAATATAAAATGTTGCTAATGAAGTTTTTTTTCCCTTTATATCTTATCTAAAATATTTTTAGATTAAAAGTTGTGTCCATACTTGTTCTCATTTCAGATTTCATAAATAAAAAGAAAATTTCTTCAAACACTTTTTTGACAGGATTAATATTCAACAGCATAGTGAATTGCTCAAAGGCAAAAAAAAATTTAAGTTCATTAGACCACATTCATTCTGTGTCAGAAACCTATGCTGTGTCAACTATTTAATTCTAGATTTAAATAAGTTTGAAGAAGAAATCTTTAATTGATTTGTAAAATCTTGACATTTGTTTTGTGTAAAAAAACCCATATAATGTCAAAAATTTGATCACAATCCAAATTCAGAGCTGTATCACGCTTAAATGTTTTGTCCATACCTGCCCCAACTGTTCAGGGATCGACCTCTGAAGTCATATGAAGCTGCGCCCTGCAGAGCACCTGGTTTAAATTTTGTATTCACTTCACCATAAAAGACCTAAAAGTACTAGTGGCCTTAGGTTTTTAAAAATAGCAAAAAAAAGTAAACGGTCAAGATACATATTCAAATTCATTTCTGAATAGTAAAATGAAAGTACTTCAGTTAACTGTGAATGTAGAATGTTTTGCAGTGTTAGAAAGTGGTGAAAATTAAAAAAAGGCTATCATTATCCCTTATGGGCCAGGAAATACTACCGTGCCACCTAAAGGCAAGGTTACAGTAGTATACCGCTATAGTAATAAATCGATTAAGGAAAAACAAATCCGCGTTACAAACCAAAAATATAGTGAACACATCAGTTCGACGAAGAAAACAACGGAACAACAGAAACACTGAACTGCAACAAAAACAAAATCGTTTATTCAAACACAAGCAATGGTTACTAAGAAGAAAACTCAATAGCATGAACAATAATTTACAAAATCAGGAGAACATTGGTAGCGACTGGTCATTCAATCATGAATCAAAAAAGGCAAACAACAATTGAGACAAAAGAATAAAAAGGAAAGAAAAAATGTCATAAAACTTTCTACAGAAAACTTATAAGAACAGAGCTACTCAAAATCAAAATTATGTGAAATATTACACATCACACATTTGAACATGTATATAGTAAAAATATATTTTGGGGAAACCTTTCCGTGGTTTATTTCAATTTCACATTCTATACAAATGTGTATGTATTGTAATATACATTTAACTATGACGTGTACATTTCCAAATATAAATATGATATGTATTTAGAAATTCTTAATCTAATATTTTGAATAAACATATATCGTCATTATAACTATGTGTAGATGAACCGTTTCAAAATTTATTACTTGACCTCCTCGGAGAAAATTATCACAGGTTAACCAAAAGTATATTACACGACCAAGTCCATTTTTTCCTAAAAATATAAAACAATAAAGTTTTAATAACTATCAATAGGGGCAAAGTCGGGACACGCGAATGAGTGACCTACGCAACACTGCAAATCCCCATGTTATGTAAGCTATTTTAATATGATGAAAATAAATCAAACATTTTTAATTTCTACATAAGAAAATGTCTGTATTAAATCAAGAATATGACAGTTGTTATCCATTCGTTTGATATGTTTGAGCTTTTGATTTTGCCATTTGATTAGAGACTTTCAGTTTTGAATTTTCCCCGAAGTTCGTTTATTTTTGTGATTTTACTTATTAAAACTTATAAATTAGTTGCGTCCGACGCGTTATTCGATATTCGCCTTCATTAGGAATACCATACGCAGAAAAACCGTTATCAACGGAGAAAGGTTTGTTAATAATCAGTCATGTTAGTACCGATACTCTAATTACTGATCTTTTGATACTCTCTGTGTATCAATAAGTAGAAAAATCCCCCCATTCGGCAATCCTCGGTAGAATCCGCTACTCTCCTTCTATCCGTACGGAATCGGCCGAGTTGAGACGAATGAAATCCCCCTAGTGTTAGAAAATGAAAATAACTTTTTAGAAATAAGCAGACTGCCTTTGAAACACTTTTGTGGATTAACCTTCTCAAGAAACGCTCATAGTCAAAATTTGATATCCAAAGATGTATGAGAATCGATACAATTGAAGGACTATAGAATAATAATTTTATTAGTTTAAAATCCAAACAATAGGATTGTTACTAAAACAAACCAATACAAAATCAAAACAAAACAAACAATATGACCAAAGGACCTGAAATAATAGCCAAAGCAATCTAAGCCGGGCCAATTTTCCAGTGGTGAAATATTAGGGTTGTGAGAAGTGGAACACACGAAAATAATTTATTATAAAAAAAACTAGATTCGTAATAACGAATTTATATTTATTTTTATACATTTCCTAATAATTCTTATTTTTAATTTTACCCAATCAGACAAACATACACGAAAAATGTAGAGGGTTCTTTTGTTAACATCTTTCAAAATAAATATTTATGCACTTTTTTTACGTACGTCATGATTTCGGTAATGTCATGAATCTCCCAAAGATTGAAAAATATATATAGTTTACTTATTTATTTGAATAACCATAAACTTTTAATGGTGATGGTTTTAGTCGTTACGTACAGTAAAGAAGCACATGCACTTGTCTCAATTCCCCCCGAATATACCTTAATATACCATACATAGTTTTATATTAAGGTATAGAGGAAAAACATTTCTGAGACAAGTGCCTGTGGTATAAGCGTATGCATTGTACCACAGGGTGTCCTACACCAAAAAGAAGGTTGGGGTTTAATTGGGGGCTGTGGCCCAAACCGTTCAGGAATAAGCGGCCAAAAATGAGACAAAAACTAGGATTTTAGGACAAAACTTCAGTATAAGTTATAGATTTTTTTGAAATTGTACTTCAAGGTTCCATACCGAAAAGGAAGGTTAAGATTGATTATGGAGTAATGATGGCCCTAACCGTTTAGAAAAAGAGGCCAACATAATACTGAATATGCTGAAATTTACTGTGAGTTTGGATTTCGTGTCCCGTTTTTGAATTGGTCCAAATCGGGGCCTAAAATTAAACTTTGTATCATTTCAACATAATTAAGGTAGCAATACACAGTTAAAAGTTTAGTTCTGTTATAAAAAAAAGTAATAATAACTAGTATGGGTAAAGACCTTAATGAAGCAGTTAATTGTATATTTATTACAAGACAATCATCTCATTTCGTGGAAATAAATAAACTCATCATAGATACCAAGGATGTTATTTTGCATTTGCGTCAGACGCAGAGACTCACTCATTAGTGACGCTCGAATATAAAAAGGGGTTAAAAAGGCTAACTGAAGTTCATTTCGTAGAAAACTAATTCAATTCTACGAATAAACGATCCATCTCCTTAATACTTGTTAATAGCCTCCAGCAGTTCCACAGTCATGCCGTGACTTATAACCACAAGGCTATTTACTCATATATGTTATATTTATAGAAACAGGTGTTTTCCCAAGATAAATATAAACACAAAACGTTTCGTATACGTTTTGCACATGACGAGGCAATTTTGAAAGAAGCAAGCGAATTTATGTACGAAACCAGAGACAATGTAAGTCTATGTTTCCAAATAGCATGTTCTAGAATAATGTATACATAATGAATGTACAACTTATCTACAATAATAATAAGTTGTCATAGTTCTTCTTTATACATGATTAAAGATTTGACAAGTATATATGTAGATAAGATAAGAATGACTTATTAAAGTGATCTCACTCAATATCATATGCAGAGACGTTCATTCGCTTTTTAAAAAAAGATTTTATGGTATTGATTTTTTTCTGAATGGATATTAGCTTATTTCCAAATCGCGTTACACACAATAATTATTTTTTTTGACGTAAATCACATTGACCTTGGTTATTATTTCATCAGAAAATATTTGTCGTAAAATGAGTTAACCTTTACTCTCATATTTTATCTCACAATGAGAATCTAAATTAAATCTTGAAACAATACAATTATACCTGGTTAAACGTGTAGTTATTTTAATTCAAAACAATCTCTCCCGGTGGTAAAAGGGGAACAACCTCGAAATTTTTCCTACTTTAGATTTCACAAAATGTTTTCAATCAAAGGAAGAAGAAAAAAGATTTACACCGCAACAATTACATAGAATTGGTGATGGGTGTTA